>PVKH010048242.1:0-10218 GCA_004027955.1 Chaetophractus vellerosus | reverse complement strand
AGTAGGAGTTAGTGAAGTCACTAGGGACTGGGAGAGGGTATGTATGAGAGTGTGGTGTGTATGTGTGTGTGTATATATACAGAAGGAAGCTTTCCTAAAATTCAAAGTAATTCAGTATGTTAGAGCACAAACTGGCTTGGGGTAGTATGTGTGTTTGTAGATTGGGTGGGGGTTAGAAATAGCAAAGCTGCCTCAGGAGTTGTGTAATAAAGTTCATTTTATATGCCAAGGAATTTGGACTTTATTATGGGGATGATAAGAAAGTGAAAGGTTTTAGCCTAGGAGTAGTGAAGAGGTGGGCAACACTATCAGATATGAGCATTAGAAAGATCAGTCTCTAGCTACGGAGAAGAGGCTGGATCAAAGGGAGACACAAAATATGCCACAAGCGGTCAGGTACTAAGCATCACTGAGGTGTCTGTTTTAGTTTGTTGAAGGCTGCCAATGAAAATAGCAGAAATAGCTTAGCTTTTATAACGGGAATTTCCTAGGGTAAGAGTTTAGAGTTCCAAGGCTGTGAAAGTGTCCAGATTAAAGCATCATCAGAGAGAGATGCTCTCTTACCAACAGTCAGCTGCTGGCAGTTGTGGACTCCTGCCACGTGGAAAGGCAAAATGGTGGCCTGTCTGTAATGAGGTCCCTGACTTCCCCTCCAGGTTCACTTTCTCCCCAAGCTTAGTTGTGGACTATCAGGCACATGGCTTATCTCTCCCATCTTTTCTGGGACTCGTTGCTTCAGGTTTGGGCCCCTTCGCTGATTCCAGCCTCTGGCCTCTCTCCCAGGCTTTCAGGGTTTCTGTCTTTCTGCAGCTGCAGGTGATCCTGGAGTCCTCTCACACATGGCAGAGTAAATTGGCAGCTCTATTTCTCTGTGTGTCTCTGCATGTTTCTCCCATTTATAAAAGACTTCAGCAAGAGGGCCCAGACCCACCTTGGGTCACACCTCACTGAAGTACTCTAATCAAAGGCCCCCAACTGAATTCAATTCAATCAAAGGGTCCCAAGCCCACAGGAATGGACCAATTAAAGAACATAATTTTCTGGGGCCCACAAAAGACTCAGACCAGCACAGCGTCACAAAAAGAATTCCTGGTTTTCCACACCTGATAGGCAGGGCCATTTTTAGGTGATGGTCAACTCCAAGGAGCACAGTTCACCTTTACCTTACAGGGTCATCTTCTCACATAGGCAAAGTGTGGCTGCCAATGTAAAGGGACTTAAGGGGACTGACAAGTTTACAGCCTATGACCACTTCTATTTCAGAGGCACCTGAAAACTTGCCACGTTATTCTATCCTTTGGGTTGCTCCATCTCTGGGAATGAAGCCACCTTAGTTTTATATCACAATGCTATTAGGATAGGTACATAAACACAACAATGTTAGAAAACAAAGGATGTTACAAATGCCAGGGAGCACTGTTAGTGCTATACTATTTGGAAATTAGGTTGTCAGCATCTTTTCAAATTTTTAAAATAAATCCCAATTCAGCAAAAATATTTATATGTTCTAATATTTTTTTGAAAAATTAAAATATTTTGAGTCCCACCAGAAAGACATTCTTGTAAATGCTTCAAAACATCCTTTTATTTTCATTAGTGCTTCAAAATATCCCTTTATTGTAGGAATTATTATTAATTCCATTTTATATATGGTGAAACTGGGTTTCAAAAAGCTAAAGTGAGTTGTCCAAACTCTCCCAGGATAATTTAGTGGGAGAGATGGACTGGAATTAACTCATTCCATTTACTGCAAATAACTGCCTGTTCTGTGCCAAGCACTGTAAAGCCACTGAAGATGCAAAGATAAAGATGTGGACCACTGCCCTTTCCCCACCAGGGTTTCCTCCCATGTTTGTAGGATTTTCTCTCTGTTTTGCCCAAACTGGGCAGGGCACTGCTAAGCATAGAATAGCACAAAATGCCACTACGTTCCCAGGTGGTGAGGGGATCATAATTGTTTCACAATGTCCTTGGTATGATGAGAGCCCAGAAAACTATGGGACTCAGACTTAGACTGACTCACTCACGTGGTGATTCTGTCCACTCATATCTTCTGAGAAAAAAATTCTAAAATCAATATCTGGGAATTTTTGCTTTACTGTTCTTCTTTGCAATGTCTTATATAAAATAAAGGTTGCAATTAAAATTTGTTAGGTCTTAGGTTGCTCATCACTGATCTAGACTCTAGACTTTGAAAACAGAATGCACACTTTATTATTTGCCTCAATATACCCATCAAATGAAACAATCCCAGGCAAGATTTGCTTCAAATGTATACTGAATAGCATTAAATTTGAAGATATGAATATGGGAAGAGCAGTTTTATATAACTATGATGTACAAAGCATATTATGGCCCCACCATTTCTAGGAAAGACATTCATGTAGTGGTAAAATAATAAACCATCTTCTTAAAATTTACTCATAGCACTTAAAAGTGATTGAGATATAGCTATCCATTTTAAAATAAGTTCATCTTTGGGGTAAATGTGTTTTTTAAAAAGAAATATTATCAAAGATTGTCAAGACCCATCTCCAGCCACAACTTAAAATTGATTTTATAAAATTAACTCACTCAGCAACAAATTAAATAGCATTTTGGGTTCAGTGACTTATCACAGTATAAGTCAAAGGCTTGTTCCAGAGAATTTGGTATAATAGAGCAAAGAGATAAAAGGGCAGTTTTCATCTGAGGAGCACTTAGACTTCACAGTCTGTGAAATAAGTACCAAAAATCTCTGGGGTTTAAAGCATTGCCTGTCTTAGGCTATGAAGTACGAAAGTTAGCAAACCACATTTTCACATTTTCACATTTTCCTTTGTAGTGAGAACCAAAAATGATACAAATTCCATTCTGTGATAAAAATATCTTTCAGCTTTTCCATTATTCCCTGGAGATCCAAATATCTGTCATTCTCATATTCACTAAAATCTCTTCACCAAAGTAAAGCTAAGAAAAATATCTGTGTCCCAGTTTCCATTTTATAAAATTACAATCAGATCTACCCCATTACCACAAATAAATGAATTGGGATTTGCAAAAGGAATTGAGTCCTTCATATAAGAATCAATAAAAATATATGTAATTTTTTAAATGAAGAGTATCTGTAGGGTGTTCACACACACTCCCTATGAACTTATATGAAAGGACATGCAACCTGTAAAAATCTAGTCAGAATTGATAAAGCAAGCAGTGTTTGCTTGTGAAATTACCTTCATGCTCAGATTTCTCATTTGCTTTCATGTCAAATCTATTGGATTATTTGGATTTAACATAATTACTAAGATCTTTAAAATCACTATAAATTCACAGTTTTATTATAACAAATTTAAATAATGAAGTAAAACACCCAAATTGTTAGATTGGTTAGAGGTCTAAAGAGCTCTAACGAGGTGTAAAGCTGAATGCAAATTCACCTCACAATTAAGCAAAAGGAAGATATGGTATCACATTAAATCTAAATTTTCGCATTTTTCATTGATATTTTATTGAAAGATATAGAATATGTATGTAGGCCAATTTGGGAGAAATAAAGTTTGAGAAATTATCAGATTTTCGAATGTGTATACCACCCAAAAAATCGGAAAGGAAATGATATTAGAAGTATCTTCAACAAATACAGTAAGATTAAAGCTTGGAGGAGAGTTCTATTGTATCTTGGGAAAACAGGACAGGCTTGAAGAAAATCTGAAAAAGAAATTGTTATAGCAGGAGGTTACTTGGAAATACTTGATGGAAGCATATAATACATTTTTTAAAATTCCTCCTAAAATGAAAAAATAAGGTTAAATGCTCAGCAGATAAGCCTGCTTTCAGTTCAAAGTGCCACAGAGTGGTGGTTTAGATTTAAATATAATATAAAAGCAGTTTTAAAGGAAGGAATAAAACCCAAAGTTAGAATAGCAAGATAAAGATTCTTAATTGAATATGATAGTATCAGTGGAGGTGGCAGATGGGGGGAAATTTGGAGTATTAAATAAGAAAATAAAATGAAACAAATTGGTAGAGTCAAGGTGCTAAAATACTGATACCAATTGAAGGGATGAAAAATTATTTGTTAAATGCTTCATTTGTTCCAAATGCTTACAGACATTATTTTATTAAAAATAAATGTACTAAACTTCTGCTTGAAAGTATGAGCTATTTTATGAATTTCCTTCTGACCAAAAACAACTAGAAAACTGAAAAAAAAATATTTGAAGCAACTATTTTTGGACATTGTACAACAGGCAATACAGGACAATGGGCACTAAGAAAAGGGAAACAAATGATGTGAGTCCTACAATTACACAGTATACTACCTATAGGCAGTTTCCAGTCCCCAGGACAGAGAGGAAAACCCAGCAGAACCCAGCATTCTTGGTAAAGTCAACAGATATAGATCAAAGTTTGGGGAGATGAAGGCATCTAGAATTTGTGGAGCAGAATATCAGAAAGGAGGGAGTTTCAAATAGAAAGAGAAAGAGAGAGCTCTGAATATCTGCAAGGAGTGCTCTCAAATGGTTGACGGATCTACACATGCATGCAGTGACACTCTATGAGGCTGAAGAGAGAACCAGCAGAAACAGCTGGCTGAACAATTCCTGGACCTTATACAGGGCTGGAAGGAGTTTGCATGCACACCAGCAAGAGTTGTAAACATCTCGTAATACCCAGGGCAAAAGATAGAGTACCTCAGAAGGGTACACTGCCTTAGAAGGGGGGTGAAGTTAGTGGGGTTTAAAAATCATCTACTCTGCTTAATGTTAGGCCTTTAACAGGAAGGAAATCAGTATACATTATTAACTTTACCATGTAAAACTGATGAACTTCAGAACTCCATGAAGTTCAAGAAATTATACACAAAATATTGTGAATTGCACATTTTTCTGAGAAATATTTCCATAGCTCTTACCAAACTTATCAACCCTACTAAAACTTAAAGTCAAGGCTCAAAAGGATCAAACTAATCCCAAGTAATGTAATCCCAACATGCTTAAAGATAATACAACAAAATCTAGCACTGACAACATAAAATCACAATGTGTGTCAATAAATAAAAATTATCAGGCATGTAAAAAGCAGCAAAATAAGTGGGTAAAATTTAATCAAAAGAGACAAGATAGGAAATGATAGAGATGATGTAAATAACAGGTGAGGACATTAAAACAGCTATTTTAAATATAATCTTTTTTAAAATATAAGCTTAATATTCAAGAAAGAACTGGTAAACTTGAACATGAAGAAGAGAAATGGAAAAAGAAAGCAAATATAACTTCTAGAAATGAAAAAAAAAAAACCCGACATGAACTGAAAGTACAAACACTGGATGCAATTAACAGCATAGCAGAGACTGAAGAAGAAAAGATTAGTAAACATGAAAACATAGCAGTAGAAGTTATCCAAAATGCAGTGCAGAGAGAACAAATACTGAAAAAGAATATCCAGCACCACAGTAAACTGTGGGGTAATACCAAGCAGTAAAACATACAGATGTGTTTGCCATCACAGAAGAAGAGGAGAGGAGTGGATAAAAATAGATTTGCAGAAATAATGGGCCAACCTTTTTCCAAACTTTCTTATATTATAAATCTACAGTTTCAAGAATCACAACAAAGCATAGTAAACATAAAGAAAACCAAAACAAAGTCATATCATAAGCATATTTTTGAAAATGAGTGATGAAGAGAAAAATTTTAAAACAGCCAGATGGGGAAAAACCAAAATATATATATGAAAATAAGTAAGAATTAAATAAGACTTCTTCACTCAAGAAATTACACAGACTAGAAAATAGTAGAAAGATATTTAAAGGTACCACAAATAAAAATCAATCTGACGATCTGGAATGCCTTATCCAGCAAAAATCTCTCAAAAATGCAGTCAAAACAAACACTACATTTCAAGAACTGTTAAAGGAAGTTCTTCATATAGGAGGAAAATGATACCAGATGGCCATTTGGATACACACAAAAAATAAGAATACTACAAATAGTAAATATGTGGTAAATAAAAGGACACTTTATCTCTTTCTGAAAATCTTTTTAAAATGGAATTGATTGTTTATATTGAAAATGATAATGCATGATATTTTTAGCATATGTGGCAGTAAAATTTCTGGTGACAATAGCATAAAGGAGGAAGTAGAAAATGGAAAAATCTGGCTGGAAAGTTCTAACATTAAACATGAATGAGTAAATTTACTTGATGGTAGACTATGATAGCTTAAATATGTATATTGTATATCCAGAGCAATCACAGAAATAATAAAACAAATAAGTTCAGTTAATAAACCAAGAGTAGAGACACAATAGAATCTGAAAAGAATGCTCTATTAATTAGAAAGAAGGAAGAAAAAAGGTAAAAGGAAATAAAAAACAGATCAGAGAAATGTAAAAATAAAAAGATGACATATTTAAAGCCAATTCTATCAATAATGTAAATAAAAATGGCCCAAATATTTAAATAAATGGCAGATTGTCAGGCTGGAGAGAAGAGGAAGACTCATCCATAAACTGTTGTGACAGTTTGAGATTATTTTTGTGAATTCCAAAAAGAGAAGGATTATGTTTGTAAACTAATCTTTTCTTCTGGATGTGATATGCTTTGATTATATTGGATTCAGTTGAGGGGCCCTTGATTAAATTACTTGCTAAGATTAGGGCTTTGATTCAGTAAGGCATGACTCAGGTTGAGTTTCCACACCCTTGGTGGGCTGATATAAATGGACACTCACTCAAGAAGACAAAAACAGGAAAGAACTTTGTCATTTTGATCCTGCCATATGACAGAAAGGAGAAGGCTCAAACAGCTAAAGCCCCAGGGAGATGTGAGTCATTCACCTGATAACTTACAGCTGACCTTGGGAAGAAAGTCAAGACTGATACAGAAAGCCTAGAAAGAAACCAGCCCTATGTCAAGAGAGAGAGGAAGCCCTGAGAGACAAGCACTATGCCAGCCGGCAGCTGAGAGAGAGGAAGCCCAGAGAGAAAGGTTGAACCCTCACAGAGTTCAGCGACCATCTTTCAAATGTGGCAACTGACTTTGGTGAGAAAGCAACTTGGAGTTGGACTCTTCAGGACCTTGTAGCTGTAAGCTTTCACCCCAAATAAATACCCTTTATAAAAGCCAAGAGAGGTCCAGTACTTTGTATCAGCAGCCCTTTGGCAGACTAATAAAACTGCCAAAAAATCAATAGGACAAAATAATTTTAAATGTATACACATGTAATAACAGAGCTTCAAACTAAAAGAAGCAAAACCTGATAGAATCAAAAGAAGAAACAGAAAAACCCACATTTATAGCTGATGATTTCAACATTACTCTGTCATTAACTAACAAGACAAGAAAATATAAAAACAAAAAGAATATAGAAGACTTGAACAATGCTATCTACCAATTGACCTAATTGAGATTTGAAGAATGCTCCACCCAACACCACCATGTATAATTAGAGGTTCTCCAGAAAAACAAGAATTGGCTTATGGGATTGGAGGATTGGCCAGTCCAAATTTTGTAGGGCAGGCCATAATTTGAAAACTTGATTAAGGTAAAGCTGAATTCTACAGAAGAAGCTGACTGGCTGAAGTAGAAATAGAAATTCTTTTGACTACTGAAATCTTCAGTTCTACTTTAAGGCCTCCAACAGATTGGATGAGAAGACTCCTTCCGTTGCTACAATCTCCTTAGTTGATTGTAGATGTAATCAGCCATAGAAGAAATCAACTGACTAAAGATTTAAACCCATCAGTAAAATATCCTCACAGTAACAATCAGGCCAGCGCTTACTTGACCAAACAAGTGGATATAGCCAAGATGACACGTGAAATTAACCATCACAAGCAATAATATATTATTTTCAAGTGTACACAAAATATTCACTAAAATATTCTAGACCAAAAAATAAGTCTCACTAAATTTTAAAAATTTGAAATAATTCAAAGTGTGCTCTATGACCAAATTGCATAAAACTAGAAAAAAACACACAAAGTTATCTGTAAAATGCCCAAATGTGTGGACATTAAACAAAACATTTCTGAATAACACTTAGGCCAAAGAAGAAATTTCAAAAGAAATTAGAAAAACATTTTGAACTGAATGAAAATGAAAACAAAGCATATTAAACATTGTGGTTTGCAAATAAAGCAGAATTTAGTGTGATATTTATAGCATTAAATTCTTATATTATTTTTAAAAGGCTCAAAATCAATTATCTCAGTTTCCACCCTAAGAAATTAGAGGAAGAGGTATAAATTCAACGCAAAGAAAACAGAAGAGAAGAAATAAAGATGAGAGTAAATGTGAGTGAAAGAGAAAGTTAAAGACAATAGAGAAAAAATCAATGAAACCAAAAGCTAGTTCTCTGAGAAAGTTCAATAAAATTGGCAAATGCAAGATAATAACATCACAAATTAGAAATATAAAAAATGAAAGAGGGTAATACCCAAAGTGATTTATAAAGTCAACACAATCCCATTAAAAACTCCAGAAACCCTTTTGCAAAAATGGAAAAACCAACTATCAAATTCATATGGAAAAGTTCTGCACATTATACATGATTGTTTCATAAGCTCACAACTTCTCTAATAAAAGAAAATTCATGTGGAATGACAAGGGGCCAAAACCATACAGAAAAAGAACAAAATTGGAAGACTCACATTTCCCAATTTCAAAACCATGAAAACCATTAACACCCACTAAGATGGCTATTAATTTTTTAAAAAACTGGAAAATAACAAGTGTTGGTAAAGATGTAGAGAAATAAGAAACTTTGTGTATTATTCGTAGTTATTTTATAGTTTCCATGGCTGTTCAAACAAATACCATGGAAAAGAATGGCTTAAATTATGAGAATTTAATAACTCATGGTTTTGAGGCCAGGAAAAAGTCCATATCAAAGCATCATGAAGTTGTTGAAGACTGGTGTTCTGGGGCTGGATGACAGTGAGCCTTGGTCCTGGCCTCCTCTGCCACATGGAAATGTACATGGTACCCTCCTCTTTGCCTCTACCTTCTCTTTGATTCTGTTGAACTCCAGCTTCTTGCTTCCCATGGCTTTCTCTCCTATCTGTCTAAATTTCATTCTGCTTATAAAGACTCCAGTAATAGGATTAAGACCCAAATTGATTGAGGTTAACTGATGTAACCTCTTCAAAAAGCTCCTACTCTCCATGGGTTCACAACCACAAGAATGGATTAAGTTTCAGAACATGTTTTTCTGGGGTACATACAGTTCCAGAATACCACAGTGGGAATGTAAAATTGTGCAGCCACTGTGACCAACAGTTTGGCAGTTCCTCAGAAAGTTAAATATAGAATTACTGTAAGATCCAGCAATTCCACTTCTATGTATAAACCCAAAAGAATTGAAAACAGAAACTGGAACAGATATTTGTGCACCAATGTTCATATTGGCATTATTCACATAGTCAAAAGGTGGAAGAAACCCACATGTCCATCAACAGATGACTGGATAAACAAAATGTGGCATTACATACAATGGAATATTATTCAGCCATAAAAGGAATGAAGTTCCAATACATGTTACAATACGGATGAACATTGAAAATATCATGTTGAGTGAAATAAGTCAGACACAAAGGGACAAATATTGTATGAATTCACTTATGTGAAATTTCTAGAATAAGCAAATTCATAGACAGAAAGTAGATTATAGTTTCTGACGGACTAGGGGGTGGTGGTGAAGGGAATGGGGAGTTATTGCTTCATGGGTGTATTGGTTTTCCAAAGGAGTACAGATGCAAAGTACCAGAAATCTGTTGGCTTTTATAACTGGGATTTATTTTCGGGTAAAAACTTACATTTCAAGGCTGTGAAAAGTCCAATTCAAGGCACCATAAGAGGTGCTTTCTCACCAAAGTCACCTGCCATGTGTTGAAGCATGATGGCAGGTGATCTCTCCATCATCTCTCTGCCTTTCCCTTAGAGCTTCCTTTCTCAGGCTCAGTTGCTCCACTTTCTTCCCAATTTCAGCTGCAAGCTGGCATAGGCTGTCAGCTCTTATATCAGTCTCAGGTATTCTGCTCTGTTCCCAATTTCAGCTGTAAGCTATGGCAAATGACTCATCTCTTCCTGGGGCCTCAGCTGTTTGAGCCTTCTCCTTTCTGTCACATGGCAGGATGAAAAATGACAGAGCTTTCTCTTCCTGTGTGTGTCTGCCTGTCCTTGTGAATCAGACCCCAGCAAGGATGTGGAGACTTAGAGTCATGCCTTACTGAT
>PVKH010048241.1:0-10217 GCA_004027955.1 Chaetophractus vellerosus | reverse complement strand
CCTCTCTCTTCCTGGGGCCTCTGCCATGTCTAAGGAGCTGTCTCTATTCCTCTGTGGTCTTCTCCTGTGTGTTTACTTCCTGGGGTTCCAGCACACAAAAACTCCCAACTCTGTCCTTTGCCATATCTTTTTTTTTTAAATTTTATTATACATCCCCCCCTTTTGCTTGTTCTTGCTGTGTTCATTTTTCTCTGCGTTCCTCTATATCTGCTTGTCTCCCCCTGCTGGGGCAACCTGCCAAGTCAGCTCACCGGTGCAGTGGCCTGCCTGCTTGTGGGGGCTCACCCTTGCTTGACGGGGCTTGCCTTTGCCCACGGGGGCTTGCCTTTTTGCCTGCGGCGGCATGCCCCACCCGTGGCAGCATGCCCCACCCATGTTGGCTTGCCTTCTCAAGGCGGTCTGCCCGTTCAGGGAGGCCCGGGGACCGAACCCGGGGCCTCCCATGTGGTAAACTGGCGCCCCACCAACTGGGCTATACAGCTGGCCCCTGCCATATCTTTTATCTGTGAGGCCCCACTCACCAAGGGGCAGGGACTCAACGCCTACTGACATTGCCCAATCAAAGCCCTAATGATAATTTAATCAAGTAAAAGTGAAACCTCAGGCAGAACAGTTTACAAACATAATCCAGTATCTATTTTTGGAATTCATAAACAATATCAAACTGGCACACTTAGCGACCTAGTATTTACAACTTTGGGAAAGAAGGGGAAAGAAACCTAAAGATAAATACTCGAACAAAATTTAAGTACTAAAAATGATGATTTCCTAAGCAGGGAAAGAGTGGAGCATAATGGCTAGTGTGGGCTTTGAAATTAGGCAGTTCTGGGGCTGATTTCCAGTTCCATCATTTGCCAGCTGGTAAAATTACTTTATCTCTCTGAGCCAAAGTTTTCTCATTCATAAAATAGGGATAGCTGTACCTCCCTTTTAGATTTTGTGAGAACTATATAAGACAGTGCATGTTGTATGCTTAGTTCATTACCTAGCCTAGTAAGTGAGGACTTACTAAGTCCTCAAAAAATTTAGCTTTTGCTATTACTTATACTTTGCCTGGTGTCTTTTATATATATATATGTATGTATAAATATCTTTCCCCAAAATGTGTGTTTTAGATTATTAGCTCCTTAAGAACACTGAACCATGTCAATACCATAAGGCCAATCCTTACAATGGACCCCGTAGCTAATTTGAAGGGAGGGAAGCAGAAGAGTCACAGGGATCCCATTCGGGGGTGCAGAGTATCCTACTGAGAGATGTATTGGGCAGGTCAAGGTACCATAGGAAGTGTCGTAATGTTCCTTGTCTGGGTTTCATACTTTCTCCTTACCAAATTGTCAGCGTTACCTTCCCTGGTCCCATGAAGCTCTAGCCCTTGCTCTTCATTTGTTACATGTTACCTGTCCCAGAATGGTTCCTCGTACACAAGGATATTTTGAATAAAATTGGCACACTTTTATAGTTATCTTCTTTCTTCCTTCCATACTCCCCCTTTTTTACCTAATTCAGTCTCAGTAGACTATCATCTCTATGCAAATGACTCCAAAATCTAAATGTTTGGTCTTGACCTCTTCCCTACCTTCCAGGTACCTACTGGGCATCTTCGCATGGGTGTACTAGCACCTCACTCTCAAGTCCAAAGCCCAAACTCTGTTGGCCATTCCCATCCTATTTATTCCACCAAATTGTCTTTCCTTGTGCGTAGCTGTCACTGATCTCTCTACTGCCCAAGTGAACACCCATCATCTGATTCATTTCTATCCATTGTCCCCCAATATCCAATCATCAAATCTAGTCAATTTATTTACGCTATATTGCTTCCAGATATCTCTTCTTTTCCACTTCCTTTGTTCCACCATATTCTTTGCCTTTACTCAGATACATCTATACAACAAATAACTACTGAGTACTTACCATGGGCCAGGTGCAGCACTAAGCAGTAGCTCTCTGCATTGTGGACTCAAAGGTGAGCGAGGTAGAAAATTCCATTCTAGGCAAAAGCACAGACCTTATGCAAGTAAATAATAAACAAGCAAAATAATTTCAAATAGTGATATGGGCTATGAATAAAATAGAACAAGATGATATGAAAAGAATATCTTGGGCTAGAGGGGGAGAGGAGATTGGCACACTGCAGGTTGGGAAATGACTCTCTGAGGAAGTATTTGAGCTGAGGCAAGGAGCCAACCATGTGAAATTCTGGGAACAGTGAGTTCCAGGCAGTGGCAGTTGCAAGAGCAAAGGCTCAGGCACCCGAGGTAAGACTAAACTTGGCTCGTTCAAGGAAATGAGGCCAGCCAGTTGGAGCCCAGTGAGTAGGGCTGAGAGTGTAGGTCTAAGAAGGAGACGGGGCCAAACCCTGTGGCAACTCATATACCATGGTAGGAGTTTGGATTTCATTTTGTGTATGATGGAAAGTCACAGTGGGTTTTAAGTAAGAAGTGACATATTCTAATTGTCTCGGTTTTTTTAAAGGTTACTTAGGCTGCTGGTGGGATCATGGATTGTAGAGGAGCAAGATTGGTTGTACGGAGATCAGTGAGGAGGATATTGCAATAATCCAGGTGACAGATGACAATGCCTTGAACTAGGGTTGAGGCAGGGTGTTTTAGTGTGCTAAAAGCTGCTGAGAGCAATATACCAGAAATGGATTGGCTTTTACAATGGGGATTTATTAACTTATAAGCTTACAGTTCTGCGGTGAAATAAGTGTTCAAATCAAGGGATCATCAGGAGTTGCTTTCTCCCTGGGCTGTACCCATAGGCAATCAAGCACATGGCAGCATCTGCTTGTCTTTCCTCTCTCCTATGGGCCTCCTTGCTTTCAGCTTCTGGTTAAAGTGGCTCCCCCTCAGCTTCTGTGTTCTCTGGCTCCAGAGGACTTCTCTCTTAGCTTCTGGGTTCTTCTCTGTGCAGCTTTTTTCCTGTATCTGCAGCATTTTATTCCTTTGTTTATAAAGGACTTCAGTAATAGGATTAAGACCCATCCTGGGTCATGAAATCTAATGAAAGGCCCTTAACTCAAGTCATGTAATCAAAAGTCCCGCCTACAAAAGGTTGACACGCACAGGAATGGATTATCCCTAAGGAAATGATTTTCTGGGGTCCACAAAAGCTTTAAACTGCCACACAGGGTAAATAAGGAAAAGCTGGTGATGAATTTGGATGCGTTTTGGAGGTACAGTTGGCTATATTATTATATGATTCTGCAATGTCTTCCTTCCTTCCAAGCTCTTTCATCCCAGTTCATTCAATACAAAGCTGAAGGTGTTATCTTTCTAAAGCCATCCTTTGCCTGGTTATCTTAATTGGCAACCTGTTGCCCACAGAATAAAGTCTAAAGCCCTTGGTATAGATTCAAAGCCCTCTGCTACACGGTCTCACCTATTTTGGAGACATACAAATGGACTTATAAAAAAGGGAGAAAGAGAGTTAGCAATTCAAGAAGTTCTGAGATAAGCCATTTCACAGACAGTGATATTCACAGAAAATGGTGCTGGCCAAAAATGATTTGTGAAGGACCAGCATTCACAGCTCATTGTTCTTAAAATCAGAGCAATTCTGCTGTAAATAAGAGAGCCACACGACATCAAACACTGGCTGCACTTTAACTCCCAAGGAAAGCAATATAGTTCTAGGAACTAGAAGAAATCAAGTAACTTCCTAGAACCAAATAAATACATTAATTAATTAATTTTGGTATAATCTTTGCCTTTATCAATTCCTCTGAAATATTATATACAATTGCAATGCAATTGAGTAATACTGCACAACAAAACTTAATTATAAAGAGAACTTGATAGAATAAAATCATGCCTTATATTGTACATATGATTTCCTTTCTTCTCCAGCTTAAGCAAGACTTTCTTGGAAATTGAAAATACACATCAGTATCATCAAACCAGAAGTCACTCGTAGTAGCAATCCAAAGTAACAGTAGGGGGCAATGTTATCACATTCCCTTGCATCAACTTGAGGCCCTGAAGAAGAGAAATGGAAAATTGCCCTGAGAAACATTGTTCATTTACACAGGATCCTCAGGTGAGTCCCAGTTTCAATTACTTGTTTCTTTCTACTTGCTAAGTTTCATGTCCCCAAAGTTAGTAATGAAACCCCTCCCATCAGTCTACCACCCAGATATGCCCTGCCAAGCCTTGTGAGAAACAGAGCCCTCCCCATAGTGGTCCAAGAGATATAAACCAGGGAAGCACTTATGGCTCAAGCAGTTGAGCGCCCACTTCCCACGGGGGGGGGGGGGGGCCCAGGTTTGGATCCTGGTGCATCCTAAAGAAGACAAACAAACAAACAACGAGCAGACAACGAGCAGACAATGAGCAGAGAACGAGCAAAAAAATGAGCAGACAACAAGCAAAAACAAACAAGCAGGGAACAGATGTGGCTCAAGTAGTTGAGTGCCCACTTCCCACATGGGAGTTCCCAGGTTTGGTACCTGGTGCCTCCTAAAGAAACAACAAAAGCAGACAATGAGCAAAAACAATGAGCAAACAGACGAGGGAGCCATGGCGAGGTGGGGGGGGGGGGGATATAAACCCAGCTCTACATTTACATTAGTTATCATGGGTGGTGTAAGACACTCACCTGCACTGATTACATAAGAAAAACACTCTGGATTTACCATGTTATCATCAGAGGCCCTAAAATTTCTTTGTACTGCTAGAAAATTTGATATATAAAACTGTATACCCTGGAACTTTCTCAAAAACATTCACAGAATACTTATTATACATAGAAAAGCAAAAAGGAAATAGTCCTTGTCCTCAAGGCACTTTTCTAATCAAGTCTGTACATAGCTCTGTGGAGGCAAAGGCTGGAAAGGGGCCCCAAAAGAGAGGTAAAAGTTCTTCAAGGAATCTGAGGGAAAATAACACAGCTGGCTGGGTGGGTGATGGAAGGTAGGTGGGTGATGAGAGAAGAGTTAGAGGAAATATTATCACTAGAGGATGATATAATTGCACTCTGAAGGACAGGCAGGTAGAATCTAGAAAAACAAAAGCTAAAGATTTTATGCAGAGGGAAAAGTGGTAGAAAAATCTGTGTGTGTGTGTGTGTGTAGAGGAGTGTAGGAGTTGGGGAAAGAACAGTGAATGAAGTTCTTACCATTCAGGTTTTTACAACAGTTTTGGAAAATATTTTCCCTCCCCACCTCAACTCTTGGAGGATGAGTCATGAAAGAAGAAGCCACTCTATGACCATTTGGCAAAGAGCAGGGATGCACACAGCCAGCGCATAGCACTGGTGGCCAATCAGTGAGACTCATCTAGAGCAGGCAGTGCAGATGCTTCGTGTGTGTTGTAGTGTGTGTTGTTGTGTGTGTGTCCATCCATTCATTCATTCACTCATTCAACGAATATTTTTTGAGCATATTCTATGTGCCAGGCACTGCACTAGGTATTGAGGATATACCAGTGAGCACAAAACAGCCAAAGCCTCTGCTTTTATGGAACTTAAATTCTAGAAAATCAATAAATAAATATAGATGGAAGAAGATCAGTATAATGGGGAAAAAATAAAGTACTTTGAGGAAGATAGCAATTGCAATGTAGGGGAAGAGGCTGTTAGTAGCAAAGAGGGCAGAGGGTATAAGGAAAGAGGTAAGAATAAGTGCTTTTCAATAGTTTGAGCCTAAAAGGCTTTTCCTTGCAGGTGAACTATACAATAAAGAAAGTCATGTTCATTCAACAAGCATCAATAACGAAAACAGGTATAATAATAGACACCAAATATTGAATAGCTGCTTAGGGACTGGCACTATGCTAAGTGCCATTTTATTGATTCTTCACAATAAACCTTATTAGTGTGACACTTTAAAGTGCAAAGGAAAGTGAGGCAACAAAAGAAAGAAGGAAACCAAGACTGAGATAAGTTAAATCATTCACCGGAGTGATCCTCCTTACAAGAACAGAGCAAGGATTTGAGAGCAGACAGTATGAGCCAAAAGCCTGCCCTCTTAACCCAGACACTGGATTGGGGTACAGAGATAAATAAGTCATGGACTCTGCCTTAGAATTGCTCATGGTCTAGAAAGAGAGACAGATTCATAAACAAATAATTCCAGTGCAGTGATAGGAGCTATAGTAGAGGTAGAGTTAAGGAGACACAGAGGAAAGAGTGATTAAGTGCTTAACTGCGGGTGGGGTGGGGTCATCAAAATGCAGACATATTCACTTGTGTTCATGCAATTCATTGCTCTCTTTGGGCTCTAGGGCATGGTTGCCCACAACGAATCTGCAGTTTCTTCTAAAGCATCTTTCCTGTGGATTTCCCCAGTCTGTCTTTACAGGTTGCGGCTTTTCAACCTCATCCTGCACACAATAAGTAGTTCTGACACAGGGGCCAAGTAAAATCTTCAGAACCACTCTGGAGAAGGAAGGGGAAAAAAGATGGCAATCTACCTTAGCCTCAGAATGTGTAAGGAATTTGACAACTAGATGAATTAACCTAGTTAACTGCCATGTTACAGTGGAAGAGAAAGGGGAGGGGTGTGGCAACCCACGTGAGAAAACTCGAGGCTCTATTCTGTGAAGGTGACTGACCACATAGTCACTTAGACATGAAACCTTATTCCATGTAGTTCCAAACCACATACCACAATTTGCTTTAAACTTTGAGCTTTTAACCTGGGTGCATGTATGTACTTCACAAACTTCATGAATCTCCTGAAATTGTGCGTAAAAGTCTGTGTATCTGTTTAGCATTTTCCAAAGATTCCAGAGTTCCTCAGAATTTCAAAACAGTGTGTGTTCCCCAAGAAGGTTAAGAGCCATGCCTTCAATAATTTCCAGCTGTTGCTCTGGTAGATTTAAGTGTAAGATAGAATCTGGCATGATTTAGAAGGTCTGAAAAGTCTAAATGAGTGCTTTGATATCATTGTTACTCATTATGTTTATCAAAGTGCTTGCAAATTAGTGCTGTCACCCAGACCCCCACACTTGAGTACAAGGCCTTAACCGGATTTCAGGGCTTGCCCTTGTTTATACGTAATTATTTGACCTTTTATCTTCCTTTGGGCACTTCTGTGTAGGAAGATTAGGACTTACTTCAAAGCTCTGGTTGAGGGTGTGTGTATGTCTGGAGGGGCTCGGTTTTGGTTGGGAAGGACAGTATCACAATCACCCATCTGGTGTTTTCAAGTTTCACACACCCTCTCACTCCACCCACCTCCACCCCTGCCCTTATTCCAGTCCTCGCTGTTCATAATTATGTTATATATGATTTAATACTTGCTTTTTGTGCATATTTGGTTCTATTTAGATGTAATCGCTTCCATTTCATTTTGGCTAGCTGCCTGCTTGTTAAATCTTTTCTCTCGTCATTGAATAAGTTGTTTGGGAAAGA
Source organism: Chaetophractus vellerosus (assembly GCA_004027955.1). NCBI lineage: Eukaryota > Metazoa > Chordata > Mammalia > Cingulata > Chlamyphoridae > Chaetophractus > Chaetophractus vellerosus. Next base: position 2,861 of record PVKH010048241.1, on the reverse strand, counting down.
GTGGAGAATCTTCCATTTCTTTACCGATGCTGCCCGGTAACAAATTTTCCAGAGGTTAAAAATCCCCCCACCCACCCACTCACACACTAACCATCAGTCTAACCGCTTTTGGTTAAGTATTTTTTAGGGGCTGAAGAAAAGAGGGTAGGCTTAGAAAGCCCAACCCCACCAGATGCATGACACTGAATACCATTAGAAATCCAGCTGTTAAAACCAACCGCAACTATATTTACATGGACCCCCTACTGAAAGTTATAGGAAAAAAGAAAACCGAAGGTGAGAATTTGGCCCATGATGGCTCCCTAGTACTAAATAACAGTAAATTAGAGAGTGGGATAACACAGCTATTTATTAGCTTTTCCGGAGTATCAAAGGACAATTTTTTCAAGAAGGAACATGTCAACAGAAAAACTGGAATGTTATCTAAAGTTTGAACAAGCTCATTGTCAACCAAAACATTTGTTGAATCTCTTCTATATTCATAGCAGCTGTGCTGTTGTACGAGGAGCAAGAAACCCATAATGGCTGCAGATTACCAGAGCCCCTGTTCTGCCCTAATGAAAAACAACTCCAGAGACATGGTTTTTCAGTCCACCAGTATGTATAAACCAGACTCAGGAGGAAGAGTACTGTCTACTAAACCAACCACTTCCACTTCCTGCGGAGCTGTGGAGGTGGTTACTGAAGCAATGACTTGTGCAAATATCTTTTCATGAAATCTCAGCCTGAGGTAGAATATTCTAAACAGGGCTGCTGGTTGGCTCTCAATAAATAGGCTCCTTTGCCAAGCTTATGGATATAGGGAACCTGTAGGACAGCTTTTATAGGTAAAATCAGAAATTTTCTTGAAGATTTAATTAAAAACAAGACTTTCAGTTATATGAAGCAATCCAGAGATAAACTGCCAGAGAAGAAATGTAATAAACAAGTAAGCAATTAAAAAGTCTACCTCCTGCTAGACTCGGGTTATTGATCACTCAGTGAAGACATCTTGTTCTCACATCTTCCCCAATATATGCTCTAACTTTAAAATTTAAGTCTGAAGAAAAGGGAGCACCCAAGTGAAATCATGTTATAGCTATAAAAATAAACAGCACCTCTCTCTGTAATCAGTTCTTTTCTTTGAAACTCTAAATATGATTTGAAGGAAGCATTGACATCACAGCTGCTGCTATAGACTTTAGGATAAGACCCTATTATTTCTCAGTCTGTCCCTATTAAAAAAGGAAAGGCAGTGCTAAGAATGTGATGAAAACAAAGACTGACATATTATATGAAATTATGCATTCAATATGCATAGTAACTATTATTACAATAATGAGTCAGGAAAATGTATCACAGCATCGACAGGTAGAAAATTGGTGTAAGTGGTTCCCAATATCCATGGTTAACAGTCTGGAAAAATTATGAACTTGAGAAATGAAGTGATATTTGTAAAATCTTTCAAACATGTAAGATTTGTGCTCTATAAACTGTTCTTTTATGTTTATGTGCATGTAGAATTTAGGAACAAATGGAAAAGTCCTAAGGGGTCCTTGGGTTATTTGGTGAGTAAGTATTTGATTCATGTCTGTCTCTCATATTGACATTGTAAGCTCTGCAAGGGAAGGAATCATGTCTATTTTTGGTCATTGCTGTAGCCCATCCCCAGTACCTGGCACACTGCATGGTACATAATAGGTGTTCATTCATTGTTAAATAAATGAATGAATGAGAACATCTCCATTCTAGTTGTTTTCCCCCACTGGTCAGTTGAGAAAGTTGAGGCTAAAGGAAGCTACATAGCTGAAAGTCACATTACTAGTTAGTGGTAACCCTGGCTCTAGGATGCAGTTTCTCCTCTCCCAGCCAAACCTTCTGCACTTAGGAGACCCTCTACCTCACTGAAAGAGAAATGCCAATTTGTTTAGATTTCTTTATCACTGCATTAAAGTATGACACTATTAAAGGAAAATGCAAAAATCACTTCAATCATTTTTGCAAGATACTAAAACTTTAACAAAGATTTGGAATATTGAATTTGATATTTTGTGTTTTTTGAGAGTTGAAAAGAATTTAGTACTTGCTTTAAACAACTAGTGAAAAACTCCTTCTACCTTCTTTTAGAGGTGAAAAGTTTTGAGAAAGATTTTGCAACTATGTTTTATAAAACTACAAACCTAGAATAATTACGAAAGTACTATAAATACTGTAGTCTTAGTGCTTATGATGATGAATTGTTCTGACTGACAGCATGATTCTTTTTTAACTTTGAGTCATTCTCTTAAACTCTGAATAAGGACCATTTGACATTCTTTTTTTTAAATCAGTCTAGCACAAAACTAGATACAATAAGCTACATAATCATATGTTTTGTTCTTATATATTTATTGACTTGAGATGCTAGAGTAAGCCCTAATTATTTGCTAGGTTGACAAAATGAGAGGGTCTCTAAGGTCTTTCCTAGCAGTAAACATCAGGTGCTGACATAATTGAGCACATCCTTCTTTTTCTCTTACAGGTTTCGATTTCTATACATGACAAGCAACTTTCCTTTAATGGAGTGGAGAAGAGGCACTGGAGCTAGCCTGCCTGTGTTAGAATCCTGGGTGCACCACTTATAAACTGGGTCACCTAAGGCAAGTTACCTTGCTCTCTTTCAGGTACACACACGGACTTCTGCACCTTGGTTTCTTTTCATCTGTAAAATGAGCGGTAATAACACCTACTCAATGGTGTCCATGTGAGGATTAATTGAGTCACTATGTGTAATACTTAAAACAATGCTTGATATATAGTAATTAGTCAGTGTTAGCTATTATTACTTTTGTTTTATTACTCAAATCATTAAAAGCAAAAGGTTTTTAAAACCTTAGTAATTT
>PVKH010048240.1:0-10219 GCA_004027955.1 Chaetophractus vellerosus | reverse complement strand
TAGATTGCTGTGAAGAGACTATTGGTAGAAATATGGACACTAAAGGTACTTCTAATGAGGCTTTAGAAGGAAATGATGAATGAATTATTGGAAACTGGGGAAGGTGATTCTTTTAAAAAAGTGGAAGAGAATTGAGTTCTGATGTTAAATGGAAGGCAGAACTTAAAAGCAATGAGTTTTGGAGGACTTCTGGGAGGGTGGCCTCAGAGTAGTTCAGCAGGGCTCAACTGTCTTACAAAGACAATGGAAGAAGGGCAGAAGCTGTCTGAAGAAGCTATTTTGGGGATCTGCAGAGCAGGAGAGGGCCATGTGCATCATCCAGGAGGGAGGACAGACAGATGAAGAGGCCAAAAGGAAATTGTGAGTTACTCATCCCCATGACTAGGAATGGTGTCCATCCCCTACCCTCAAGGCTAACAGCCTTGGTAAAACTAGTGGCTAATGGTGGCCAACTGAGAGGGGAACAGGTGGGAGAGGGCTGAGTGTGGTTTCTCTTCTGTGAATTTGGTCAGCAGGACTCCGCTTTGAATCATGGCTTTTGCTAGCCTAGAAACATTAGCAAGTGGAAGATGAAAGAGTCATCTCTGTCAAAAGTTTCACTGAAGAGCACTATCTGCTGGCAGGATGGGAAAGTGAAAGAAAAAAAGCTTTTTGGAGAGTTTCGTGTTCCTACCCTCAAACCTCCTTGGATATGGTCTGTGCACCATTAGTGGGTTCCTGGCCCTGTTTTGATAACTTAAGCAAGACAGTTTTAAAGATATAGAATAAGTTGAACCAAAAAAAAAACAAAGAAGAACTGTGAAACAAAACCACTAGGCAAGTGTGAGAAATTGACCATAAAAGTAAATTCACACACATAACCAGATGCCTATATATCAGCAAAAAATTACAAACCATACTAAGAAACAGGAAGATATGGCCCAGAAAAAGGGACAAAGTAAAAATCCTGGTGAGACACAGGATTTAAGACAACTAATTAATGATGTTAAAACAAATCTCCTAAATCAATTCAAGGAGTTGAAGGAAAATATGGCTAAAGAGATAAAGGGTATCAAGAAGGCACTGGGAGAGCATAAAGAATGATTTAAAGCTTGTAAAGAAAAGTAACAGAGCTTATGGGAATGGAAGACAAAATGGCTGAGATTAAAAGTACATTAAAGACATATAATAGCAGATTTGAAAATGCTTAAGAACAAATAAGTGAATTGGAGGACAAATCATCTGAATTTGAGAAGACAGGAGAACAGACAGAGAAAAGTATGGAAAAAAATGAACTGGTTCCCAAGGAATTGAATGAAAGTGTGAAACACACATACATATGTATTATGGGTGTTGCAGAAGCAGAAGAGAATGGAAAAGGGGCATAAAGAATATTTGAGGAAATAATGGCTGAAAATATTCCAACTATTTAAAAAACATAAATATCAACATCAATATCCAAGGACAATGGACTAAACAGAATGAATCTAAATAGACCTACTCCAAGACATCTACTATTCAGCATGTCAAATACCAGAGATAAAGAGAGAATTCTGAAAGCAGCATTGCCAATTTCTCATCAGAAACCATGGAGGTGAGAAGGCAGTATTTTATATATTTAAGATACCAAAATAATAATAATAATAATAATAATAATAAAAAACAAAAAACTGCCTGCCAAGAATTCTTTATCTGGCAAAACTGTCCTTCAAAAACTAAGGTGAGTTTGAAGTTTTCACAGATAAACAGAAACTGAGAGTTTGTCACCAAGAGACCAAACTCCCAAGAATTTCTAAAGTGAGTGCTGCAGCTTGAAAGGAAAAGGCAAGAGTGAGAAGCTTGGAGAAGAGTGTAGAAATGAAGGTTATTAGTAACGATACATTAAAGAGTAAAAAGACTGACTATAGTATGATATAACAACAGAAAGCCAAAGGTTAAAATGGATGAAGTAAGTAATTCTTTTACAATAATGTGATGGTTAGGCTAATGTGTCAACTCGGCCAGGTAATTGTGCCCAGCTATTAGGTCCAGCAAGCACTGAGCTAATTGAGTTTTCTGCATGGATGGCTGGCTGATTACATCTGCATCAATCAGCGAGATTGGATCAAGAATGGATTATGCTTTTATCCATTCAGTTGACTGCCATAAAAGGGAACTGAGTTCAACATTCAGAGAGAATTTCCCAGCTCATCCTTTGACAGTGAACTTCTCCCAGGAACTCATCAAGGACCCTTCATCAGTCTTTCATCAGAGCCCCTGGCTTGCAGCCTGCTGGTGGAACCTGGACTTGTGCATCCCCACGGTCACGTGAGAGACTCTTATAAAATCTTATATTTTTAACAGATATCTTGTGTTGATTCTGTTTCCCAAGAGAGCCCTGACTAGAACAAGTAATAATAGTGAATATTAGTGGATTGGTCTCCCCAATCAAAAGACACAGACTGGCAGAATGCATTAAAAAAATATGAGCCATCTATATGCTGATTATAAGAGACACAGCTTACACATAAGGACACAAATAGGCTGAAAGTGAAAGTTTGGAAAAAGATATTCCTTTCAAATAGTAACGAAAAACAAGCTGGAGTAGCTACACTAATCTCAGACAAGAGATTTTAAGTGCAAAACTATTATAAAGGATGAAGAAGGCCATTATATATTAATAAAAAAGGCAATTCACCAAGAAGAAATAACAATAATAAATATTTATGCACTTGACCTGGGTTCCCTAAAATACATAAGACAAACACAGCCAAAACTGAAGGGAGAAATAGACAACTCAATAATAGTTGGGCAGTTCAATATACCACCTCTCATCATTGGGTAGAACATCTGGACAGAAGATCAATGAAGAAACGGAGAGCTTGAATAATACGGTAAATGAACTATACCTAACAGATATATAGAACATTGCACCCCCAAAAAGCAAGATATACATTCTTCTCAAGTTCTCATGGATCTTTCTCCAGGCTAGAACATATGTTGGGTCACAAAACAGGTCTCAATAAATTTAGAAAAGTTGAAATTATACAGAGCACCTTCTCTGATCATAATGGAATGAAACTGGAAATCAGTAACAGGCAGAAAAAGGGAAAATTCACAAACATATATGGAAATTAAACGATACACTCTTAAATAATCTGTGAATCATAGAAGAGATTGCAAGAGGAATCAGTAAATATTTCAAAATTAATGAAAATGAGAAAACAATATATCAAAACCTATTGGATACAATGAAGGCAGTACTGCAAGGGAAATTTATAGCCCTCGATGATTACATTAAAAAAGAAAGAAAGAACTAAAATCAAAGACCTAATTGAACACCTAGAAGAACTAGAAAAAGAGAACAAACTAATCCCAAAGCAAGCAGAAGGAAATAAAAAGTAAAGGTTAGACTAGAAACAAATGAAACTGAGAACAAGAAAGAAACAATAGAGAGAATCAAGAAAAGTAATAGTTGGTCCTTCGAGAAGACAAACCAAATCGACAAACCCTTAGCTAGACTAACAAAGGAAAAAAAGAGAGAAGATGCAAATAAAGTCAGAAATGAGATGGGAGAACTTACTACTGACCCCCACAGAAATGAAAAAGAACATAAGAGGATACTAGGAACAACTTTATGCCACTAAACTAGACAACATAGTTGAAATGGACAAATCCCTAGAAACACATGAACAATTTACAATGATCCTAGAAGAAAGAGAAGACCTCAGTAAACCAATCTCAAAAGAGATTGAAACAGTCAACAAACCCACTCCAAAATGAAAAACCCAGGAACAGATGGCTTCACAAGTGAATCGTACCAATTATTCAAAGAAGATTTAATAACAATCTTGCTGAAACTCTTCCCAAAAATTTGAACAGGAGAGAATGCTACTAAACTCATCAATAATGCCAACATCACCCTAATACCAAAGTCAGATAAAGATATTATGAAAAAAGAAATTTGCAGACCAATTTCTTTAATGAATTTAGATGCAAAAGTTCTTAACAAAATACTTGCTAATCGAATCCAAAAGCACATTAAAAGAATTATACATCATGGTTAAGTGTGTTTTATCCCAGGTATGTAAGCATGGTTCAACACAAGCAAATCAATCAGTGTAATGCATCATATTAATAAATCAAAGAAGAAAAATCACACAATCATCTCAATCGATGCAGAAAAGGCATTTGGCAAGATAGAGCATCCTTTCTTGATAAAAACACCCCAAAAGATAGAATAGAAGGAAACTTTCTCAACATGATAATGTGTATATATGAAAAACCTAGAGCTAACATTGTACTCAATGGTGAAAGACTGAAGCTTTCCTGCTTAGACTGAACAAGACAAGGGTGCCCACTGACATCACTGTTATTCATAATTGTGTGAAGTTCTAGCTAGAGCAAATAGGTAAGAAAAAGAAATAGAAGTTACCCAAATAGGAAAGGAAGAAGTAAAACTTTCACTATTCACTGATAGAATCCTATAACTAGAAAATCCCCAAAAATTCACAAAAAAGCTACTATAGCTAATAAATGAGTTCAGCAAAGTGGCAAGATACAAGATTGATATGCGAAAATGAGTAGCATTTCTATACACTACGAATGATCAATCTGAGGAGGAAGTCCGGAAAATATTCCATTTAAAATAGAGACTAAAAGAATCAAATATTTAGGAATAAACTTAACCAAGGACGTAAAGGACCTGTGTTCAGAAAACTGCAAAACATTGCTAAAAGAAATCAAAGAAGACATAAATAATTGAAGGACATTCTGTGTTCATGGTCTGGAAGACTAAATATTATTAAGATGTCAATTCTACCCAAATTAATTTACAGATTCAATACATTCTCAATCAAAATTCCAACAGCCTTTTTTATTTTTGCAGAAGTAGAAAAGCCAATTATCAAATTTATTTGGATGGGTAAGGGATCCTGAAGAGTCAAAAATATATTTTAAAAAAATGAAGTTGGAGAACTCTCACTTCATGACATTATAGCATATTTATTAGCTTCAGTGGTAAAATCATCATGGTACTGGCATAAAGACAGACATAACAGCCAACGGAATTGAATTGAAAGTCCAGAAACAAGCCCTCATATCTCAGTCAAGTGATTTTTGACAAGGCTATCAACAAACTATTGATCAGAACAGTCTGTTCAACAAATGGTGCTGGGAGAACTTGATATCCATATCCAAAAGAAAGAATTAGGATCCCTATTTCACACCTTATACAACTCAAAATGGATCAAAGACTTCAATATAAAAGTTAGAACCATAAAACTCCTAGAAGAAAATATATGGAAACATCCTTAAGATCTTATGGTAGGTCGTGGTTTCTTACCTTATATCCAAAACACAAGCTATGAAAAAAAATTGGATAAATGGGACCTCCTCAAAATTAAACACTTTTGTGCTTTGAATGAATTTGTCAAGAAGATAAAAAGGCAGCTATTCTGTGGGAGAAAATATTTGGAAACCACATATCTGATAAGGGTTTGACTTCCATGTTATATAAAGAGATCACACAACTCAATGATAAAAAGACTAGCAACCCAATTTTAAAAAATGGCAATAGGCTGGAATAAACATTTTTCCAAAAAGGAAATACAAATGGCCAAAAAAGCACTTGAAAAGATACTCAAATGACTGGCTATTAGGGAAATGCAAATCAAAACTATAATGACTGCAAATATTCTCACTGTCCTGATTTTGTGATAATCAGGTTAGGCTAAACATTCGTTATATTAGAAACCATGCATGTGTCCCCAGACCTAGTTTTTCTCCCTAGGTCTCGTTTGTAGAATGCTGGTGATAAACTAAGCCTGATTTATTATATGACCATCCTGTATGGGAAAAGACTGTAACTCTAGGTATCTTTGGTCAACCTTAGGAGATATAGCAGGGGGACTGATGTGGCTCAAATGGTTGGGTGTCTATCTCCCATTTGCAGGGATCTGGGTTCGATCCCCGGGACCTCCCAGTAAAAATAAAAAAAGAAAAATATAGAAAGTGCAGGGGCCACTAGGCCCCCTGCGCAGGTGCGCCATCTGGCCCCACAAGTGGGTGAGCCATCAGGCCCCATGCATGAGTGCGCTGCCAGGCCCCAAGTGTGGGTATGCCCCACAGGCCCCTCGAGTGGGTGAGCCCCCCAGGCCCTGTGCGCGGGTGAGCCGCCAGGCCCCACAAGCCACACAAGATGATGTCGTAACAGGAGAGTGACACAAGGGAGAGCCAAGACGAGACGTGCTGAAAAACCAGCAACTAAGGTGGCGCAGGCAGTAGGACGCCTCTCTCCCACATTGGAAGTTCCGAGGATGAGAAGACAGTGCAGGAAATGGACACACAAACAGCAAAAACAGCTGGGGGGGGTGGTGGGCAGTAAAAATGGCTAAAAGTAAATAAATAAATAATTCTTTGAACAGTGTATAGAGGAGTAAGATATGAACTATAATTAGTAGTAATACTTTGATGATGCTCTTTTATAATTTGATAACAAATGTTTCACAACAATGCAAAGTATTTGTGGTGGGGTGATGTGTGGGAGCCCTGTATGATGTTATGCATGTTTGTTTTGTAAGTTCACGATGTTTACTGAACACTTATAGTTTATGTATGTTCATGGATGAATGATATACTTTAATAAATTGTATTTTTAAAAATCTCCTCAAGTTGGGGGAAAGTGGGCAAGTGGGGAGTGGGGTATATGGGAATCCCCTACATTTTCTATGTAACATATATGTAATCTAAAGCTTCTTTAAAAATAAAAAAAAATTTTTAAATAAGCAAACAAAAATAAAGCTCCCCAGTGACTGTAATAATCACCAAGCAAGTTTGAGAAACACACCTGTAGGTGAAGGGTAATCCATGCACTCTTTTATAGCAGGTGAATCATCTGAATTTCTTTTCGCAGTAATTCAGCCACTACTATCTGGAGTGGTTAGTTTAGATGAACTGGTCAAGGTGTAATTCAAATTGTTTTCAACTTTAGCTTGCTTAAGCTAAAGTTAATTAATTAATACATCATTTCCATAACCCATTCAGAAAAAAACAAAAAAAAATACAATGAGATGTTATTTCACACTTTATAGAATGGCCATTGTTAAAAACAAATCAGAAAATTACAAATGCTGGGGAGGATGTGGAGAAATAGGAACACTCCTTCACTGTTGGCACTTCTTAAGGAAGCTACATATATAGATCTGCCGTATGATCTGGCAATCCCACCACTAGGAATATACTTAGAAGAACTGAAAGTAGGGTTGTGAATAAATATTTGCATACTGATGTTCACAGTGGCATTATTCACAATTGGTAAAACTGGAAACAAACCAAGTGTCCATCAACTGATGAATGGATAAACAAAATATGCTGTATACATACAATGCAGTGCTATTCAGCTGTAAGAATACATGAAGTTCAGATGCATATGATAACATGGGTGAACCTTGAGGATATTATGTTGAGTGAAATAAGCCAGACACAAAAGGACAAAAGTTGTATGGTCTCACTAATATGAACTAAATACTATGAGTAAACTTATGGAGTTAAACTCTAGAATATAGGTTGCTAGGAGATAGAATGAAAGATGATGCTTAATGTATATACAAAGTTTTAATAAGATTGACTGTAAATATGTGGAAATGGATAGAGCTGATAGTAACACATAGTGAGTATAATATATATTGCTGATTTATAAATGTGATTGTGGCTGAAAGGTACTCTAGGGATGTAAATGTCAATTGAAAGAAAGCTAGGGGATAAACTAGAGACTGTGCAACGTAGTGAACTTAATGGTGGATAAGGATTGTTAATAGGACAAATATAAGGATGTGTTTCTATGAACTTGAACTAACGTGTGTCACTATTACAAGGTGTTGTGAATATGGTGATATATGGGGAACGCACAACTAATGTAACTTACAAACTACAGTTAACGATAATATTGTAATATTTTGCATATATGTCCAAGAAAATACTATACCAATGCTAAAAGGTCAACAATAGGGGAGTATAAGGGGTTGGGGATTTTTCCTTTTGGAGTAATGAAAATATTCTAAATTTGACTGAGGTGATGACAGCACAACTCTGTGATGAGACTGAGCACCCCTGAGTGAACATTTTGGATGGACGGTTTAAAGCATGGGACCATATAACACAGTGAACCCCATGGTGGATGACAGACTATGGTTAAGAGTACAAATATGAGAACATTCTCTCATGAATTATAACAAATATATTATACTAATACATGGTGTTAACAATAGGGTGGTTTGTGGGAAAAATATACCCAATCTAAGCTGTGGACTATAGTTAGCAGTAATATTTTGATGATGTTCTTTCATCAATTTTAGCAAATGCTCCACAACAATGCAAGGTGTTAGTAATGGGGTGATGTATGGGAATCTTGTGCTATACATGATTGTTTTGTAAACTCACAATTTACTTAATAAAAAAACAATCAGTGAGTTTGGATATTTAGCTATGGAGCCCTATTCTCTAGGGACTCGCTTCCTAGAATCTCAGGGAGGTTCCTGTTAGAGTCGCTTCTGGCCCTAGTCTCAGAGCAGAATATCTGGATAGGCTCATAATTTCCAAGCCATCAATTTCTGGTTTCTTTGTGCTTAGGAGTTAAATTTTCAGCTTATCCCCTTCCTATATCATTTCACTATAAGCAGCAAAGAGAAACCAGGCTGCACCCTTCACAATTGGCTTGGAATCTCCCCAGAGAAATATCCAAACTTATTGATTTTTTTCATTATGACCAAATGGAATTATTCTTAGAATGAAGGGATAGTTCAACATCAAGAATCTACTAATATGATTAATTGTATTAAGAAGTTACTAGTGAAGTCATATGATCTTATGTAAGTACTTAAAAGTATGTGTTAAAACTCAATATATAGTCCTTTTTAAAATTATGAACAAAATAGGAAATGGAAAGGTACTTTCTTATACACTAACTTATATTTGTTAAAAGTAGTAATTATAAAAATATCAGTACAAGTTATGATATACATCTCAGAACTTTCAAGAAGCCTTGTAGTGAATATAAGTATTCTATTAAACTCAGGAATTAGAATGACAAAGATGCTTGCTATCATCTCTATTATTTTGTGAAAGATATCAATGCCACTAAATTAATCTATACATTCAATGCAATCCCAATCAGAATCTCACCAGAATGTTTGGAACTTTATTGAATGTCTCTAAATTTCAGCTGTAAGAGAACGCATGAGAAAATTTTTAAATGTAACAAAATTTGAAATGAAATAAAAGAGTATGGTTCTGACCCAGAATCACATAGATCAATAGAAAGGAACAGATTCAAGAATAGAGCCAAATATATATGAGATAACTTTGTCATTAGGTATACAATAAAAATAGCGTTTCAAATCAATGGGGGTACAGATGCATTATTCAATAAATAGCACTGAGATATCTAGCTGGCCAAAAATTAATTTGGAGCTGTAATAGCATATATAAAAAGTCTATTGATTTGGTCTTCTAGGTTTCTTTTTATTTCTTTTCCTTTTCTGCTTTTCACTGCCAACATCCTGGAACAAGTCATCACTATATCTTTTCTGAACTAACAACTCTCCCTAATTCCATTCTTCTGTCCCCACAGTCTATTCTCACACTGTATTCAAAGCAATATTTTTAAAACATATACCTCATCTGATCATCTTTCCTAACACACACAAATCTGCTCAAAAGCCTTAAATGGTTTCCCATTGTTTGAAGGATAAAGAAAAAAACAATAAAAATTAGGACCTCTCTCTGAGAGATATGAGAAACCACTAGAAAGCAAGAGGGGTTGACTGACACCAGAAACTCAGATTGGTTATAAAAGAGAGATAATATGGCTTTGTTTTCAGGAAATTCTCATTGTAGGAAAAATAAGAGATTAGAACATAGAAAATGAAAAAGAATATAATAATACATTCAAATGTTAATTAGATTTAATCAAACATCAAAATTAATGAGTTTAAAAGGCAGATAGAAATTTATATTACTAAGAAATTTCAGAGAAGTTGTCTGGGACATGGTATTCATTCCATAGCTTTGTTTATTTATGTATTATACGGGCAGTATTTTAACAATATCTCACATATAAAATGAATTCAGACCTAGAATGAAATTTTGGAATATTATATAGAAAGGCTCCAAAATGCTAATATAATCATTCCTTGATTATTCTCTGATTCATGAATGAAGTTTGGTGTGATAATATGTGTAATGGTTTCAGTTTTATTTAATC
>PVKH010048239.1:0-10218 GCA_004027955.1 Chaetophractus vellerosus | reverse complement strand
GATTATGAGGATGAAATTAAAGGAGGAAATGCATGGGAAATCATTATTAGAGTGACTAACACATACCTGGAACCTATAAATACTCATTAATATAATTGGTACACCACTGTAAATACATTATCAGCTGTTAAATCGAAATAGTAATGATAACAAACTGATCTCATGCATATCAAATACAGCACAGAGCTTGCCTCCTGGTGATATCAATAGATTTTAGTGACATTTACTCTCATTTATTGAGTATTTACAGATTTCCATTCCCTATTCCAGGGGTTTTATTTTTTTGTTAATATTTGAAATGTTTCTGCTCTGTTTTCTAGAAGACTTTAACAGTATATCTGAATGTTTCTGATTTTTCTCTCTTATACTCACATATTCATGAATTTCTAATAATGATAAGAGAGCTTTGAATAATGTGAAAAAGAGCTCCTATGATGATGAAAACGTTCTGAAACTAGATAGAGTTGATGGTAGCACAACAATTTCAATGATCAAAATGCCACTGAATTGCTCATATCAAAATGGTTACTGAATTTTATCAACTACACACCTAGAATCCTACTCATTAAAAAGTCATTCAGCTGCCAATGCATCATCTGCAAATGTTGAAAAGTTGCTTTTCCAGTACTCTTATCTTCTATTTCTTTTTCTCATTGCATAGCACTGGTGGGATCTTCCAGCAAGCTGATAAATCATATTAGTGTCATGGACTTGATTTTTCTTCAATATTTGAGGTGAGTTCTTCTATTGCTCCTACCACAAAACTCCTCCAGATCATTCTGGGAGGTAAATATTAGTCATTTACTTAGTGATTTTCCTTTATTCTCCACCCCGAATCGACTTTGGACACATGTATTTTCCAAAAATGGGTTTCCTTCCTGGAGAATTTCAACTTTTGACATGCAGATATAAGTAAGATTATCTTCCCAATTTTAGCATTTTTCATATCTGTGGCAATTTGTCTCATTCTTACTTTTATGTATTTCTGTTCAATCTCTCTATATATTTATTTTTCCATGTGAATAGACTTCTATTTTTTTCTCTAGGTTGTTGTCTTTTGCCAAAAATATGCTGTGAGATTTCTTTTTCAGTTCTAGGAGTTTCTTCCTTTTAATTGATTAACTATAGACGTTTTTGTTATGATTTGCTCCCTTCTCCCTTGCTTAAGTTTGTTTTGTGGAACTTTTTTCAATGACATCGTCAAGCTTTTAAAGTTTTCATTTCTTAAGACTGGAACGCGTATGTGTTCATTTGTGTTTGAAAGACAAATTCGAAGAAAATAAATCTAATAATCAAGGTTACCATTACAACTTAGAGGTGATCACTTCCAACAGTTCAGTGTAGCCTGTTGCAGACTTTTTTACCATGGGTATTGGCAAAGATGGGTTTCCCTATAAAAGATCTGGGTGCTAATTTAAATTCTCCGTCACAGAGCAGCAGACCAATTATGCATTTGTAGCAGTAAATGACTGTTAGTTTTTCCCACCCAGTAGAATTTTGCTTTAATTTTTTTTTTTTTTTAAAAAAAGACCTTTTAAATCCTTCAGTGAAGATGACATCTTGTTTTTATTTCATTTTCATACCGTAATAGTGTGATGAAATTTTTTCGGTTTATGCCCTCATGTACATCTCCTTAGTGAATTGCTAATATCCAATACTGTTTTTGCTCACCAAAGTAATAACATTTCTGTTCTTCATAACTAGGAAATTTGATTAGATTAGTTTTTGCATTTTAATTTTTCTGCATGGTATATTTTTGCATTGAGTTTTTCATTATGGCCCAATTTTTCAGCTTTTCCTCTCTTATTTCTACCAAAGATTTGATATTCAGAAAAAAACTATTTCTTTTTAAGATTATATCTATGCAGAAATTTATTTATCTATATATTCATCTATATTTCCTTCTAACAGCTAGTATTTTCTCTTCTTTCACATTTGTTTGAAATGTATTTGGGGATAGAGAGATATGGTCTAACCTTATATTTTCCTAAATAGTTAATAAGTCATTGAACACTTTTCATAACATTAAAAAAATTTCTCTAATGTAAATAATAATTAAATATATTCAAATTAACATGATATAAAGTAATATATCCTAAATCATAGTAAGCATCAAATTAAATTTAAATTCTAGGGTTATTCTTTTTAAAATCATAAAATATCATTGTCACACTTTCCATTATTATTGAAATTGTCTGGAATTTCAAACCAATGCAATAACATTTAAAGAGAATGGCTATTATGAATTATATGGAATATGTGTTATTTTTTAATTATTTGGAGAAAGAAA
The DNA here is from genome assembly GCA_004027955.1 of Chaetophractus vellerosus. Lineage (NCBI taxonomy): Eukaryota > Metazoa > Chordata > Mammalia > Cingulata > Chlamyphoridae > Chaetophractus > Chaetophractus vellerosus. The sequence continues at coordinate 7,928 of PVKH010048239.1, read as the reverse complement.
ATGGATTTGAGAAAAATTGTTGAAGTGATAAGAAAATCTAGAAAGCTAGCATGACATGATAATACTAAAAATAATCAAAAGATTTTCTAACATAATTGCAATATCATGGACATATTAGAGGGAGGAATCTCATCCTTAATGACATTAAACATAAAATACTGTTAGCAAGAAATGAGCATGACATCAATAAAGAACATGGCAAGAATATTTACTAAAATGGTATTTAAATATCTGGAGCAATTTTTTTCTGTTACTGGAATAAGAACGTGAACTTAAGAAAAATGTAAACTCTTTATAAATTAATTTACATCTTTAATGGAGTCCTCATTAAAATTCCACTGATATTTTCCTTGCATGTGGCTAGATAATTCTGAATTCATCTAGTAGAATAAGCTGGCACCAAGAATGAAGTTATGATAGAATACTAAGTGAATTTCTTTATTCAACATTTAAATATATTATGAAGATATATAATTAAAAATAAGGACCAAATATTTGACCGCTTGCTCACAGTTAAAACATAAAAGTCATGAAACAGATGACCATTTTTAAGAAAGTGCTCAAAGAAACACTGGAAGTCTAATTACTGAGCACAAGAGTTTTATAGATAGATCAAAGAGAAAATATATTAATGCAAAATAGAGAAAACTGCATGTACAGCGAGGATACATGGCAACTTTATACTTTCTGCATGATCTTTCTGTAAACCTACAACTGCAGTCATAAAACAATTTAATTAAAATTAAACAAGCCATTATGTTTCATTAAGAAAATTTTGAGGAAATATCTAAAAATGGGTGGTACATAGATAGAATATGACCATACCATAAAATAGAATGTTTTTAATCTGATGAGCATTGGATTATACTGGAAAATGTTCATTAGATTCTCTTACATGAAAAGAGGACTGTGTTTAGTCTCCATAAATGTAAACAATGATTAATCATTAGAGTGGATATTCATTTTTTAGCCATAGGTTTGGCAAAGCCCTCAGAGAATGTAACGTACAAATGACTCAAAGGTAGAACAAAGAAAAGACATTTCAAATAATTGAAATATCTGCCCTTGAGTTGGGGACGTTCTAATCCCACAGCACTGACCTGTAAGGCTTTAGAGTGGTAAATCAAACATTATAGCACTGGATTCCAGGCAAGGGAGCAAAAGTAACCACCATTAGTCATCAAGGAGAACAAATAAACAGACAAGATGTATGACATCATTAGCTACTGGGTTTAAGATATTGCTGTCAGGCTGGAGAATGTCAATTTGGAATGCTTGTTCTTTTCCTTTTCTCTTCATGCTGAGCAAACCAGCCATCCCATGGAAAGAGGAAACCAAACAGGAGTTGTAAAGTTTCTCCTCCTGGGATTTGCAGAGGAGCAGAACCTGCAGCCTCTCCTCTTTGGTCTGTTCCTGTCCATGTACCTGGTCACCCTCATGGGGAACCTGCTCATCATCCTGGCCATCATCTCAGACTCCCATCTCCACACGCCCATGTACTTCTTCCTCTCCAACCTGTCCTTGGCTGACTTTGGGATTGCCTCCACCATCATCCCCAAAATGCTGCTGGGCATCCAGACACAGAACAAAGTTATCAGCCATGAAGGCTGCTTCACCCAGATATTTTTTTTCTTTGTATTTGGCTGCCTGGAAAGTTTCCTCCTGACCGCGATGGCCTATGACCGCTTCGTGGCCATCTGTCACCCCCTGCACTACACAGTCATCATGAGCCCCCGACTCTGTGTCTTGCTGGTTCTGGGGTCCTGGTGCCTCACTGTCTCGATGGCCCTGGTTGAGACATTGAGCATCTTGAGGCTCTCCTTCTGCACAAACTTGGAAATCCCACACTTTTATTGTGTCCTTCCCGAAGTCCTGAAGCTTGCCTGTTCTGACACCCTCATCAACAACTTATTCGTGTATTTTGTAACTATAGTTGGTGGTGTTCCTCCTCTCATTGGGATCTTCTTTTCCTATTCTCAGATTGTCTCCTCCATTCTGAGAATTTCATCAGCTGGTGGTAAGTGTAAAGCCTTTTCCACCTGTGGGTCTCACCTGTCAGTTGTCTTCTTGTTCTATGGAACAGGCTTTGGCGACTACCTGAGCTCTGAAACCACACCGTCCTCTAGGACAAGTCTTGTGGCCTCAGTGATATACGCATTGGTCACCCCCATGTTGAACCCCTTCATCTACAGCCTGAGGAACAGGGACATGAAGGGGGCACTGGTGAAACTCCTTGGCGGCGCTGCCGTCTTTCAGTAATGGGGCAACTGGAGAACGGTGAAAAGGTGGAAGTGTGTGGTTAAGCAGTGGGTGGTAATGAGTGGTGCCTTGATGTTATTGGGCTCGTCCAGGCTGGTCTGTGAGAGGCAGTGGGGTGGAAAGGTTGGGTTGAACTATCCATGGAACTGTGCTGAGGGTGAACGCTGGGATTGCAGGTCTGTGGTTAAAACTACAATGTTAGGAATGCTATTTTTGCAAATATGTCATGGAATGGTTACCGGTGTAGGGCATTGGGTGTTGGAATATAGGCAGGCTAGGGCACACCTGGAGCATGCTTCTATGAAATACGTAAGTTTTCATCTTGTCATAGCGCGTTAGCTCAGTAGGTGGAGACCCACAATAAACAAGATGATATCAAACTCCCGTCATGGGCAGTCTTGCTATGTTCTCAATTAGAAAGACAAGAACCCATCGAGAACATAGGCACTACCCGATAAAAGAAAACAGACCGATATATCAAACCCTCAGTATTATTGCAAGTAACTATGAATATTATTGTTCAAAAAATTTAAACTAATGGTTACCATAGGTTCATAGTGGAGAGGGAGGGAAGAATAGAAAAGATGGAACATAGGGCATTTTTAGGGCATTTGAATTGTTTGCATGATCTTGCAATAATTGATACAGGTCATTATAAATATTGTCAAAACCATATAGGTTTGGTCCAAAATATAAACCATAATATAAATCATTGACAATGATTAGTAGCAATGATTCGATATTTGCACATCAACTGTAACAAATGTACCATCCACATGTAAAATGTTATTATTAATGTAGAGTGGAAAAGGGGGAGGGTTAGGGTATATGGGAATCCCCTATATTTTCTGTATCCTAAAGGTTCTTCGAAGATAAAATGGAAAAAGAAGACAGTCGGGAATATATGGAAGAAATTGTTACTGTTCATATAAAACAACAGATCTTACAGTGATGAAAGACAGAATGTCATAAAAAATTTTATATTATTTCAATTTTTAAATTTTTACATTTTAGTTATTATATTTAAAACTATTACTATTTCCTTTTCTTATTAATTTTATTTGGTTATTTTATTATCCTTTTTGGAGATGTTTTGGATCACTGAAGGGTCACAACTGTAGCAGGAGAGGATCACTGATACAGGGTATAGGTGATGGGGTATGTGTGGGGAGGGATTCACATGGGACATGCCTCTAAAGCATATGAATATGTTCGAGTAGTCATGGGGCATTGTCTCAGTGGGTGGATACCCACAAAATAACAGAAAGAATATTGAATTCCCATCCTGGGGTGCCCTGCTACATTCTCTAATAGAATAGCAAGAATCTCCCAAGTACTAGGGCATTGCCCAGTGAAGGAAGACAAATCATTATGCCAGGCCCTTGATATTGATGGAATTATTTATGAACCTTGTTCTTGTGAAATTGAAACAGTCTAGTCTATATATTGCCTAAGAGTTACCACCTAAAAGCCTCTTTGTTGCTCAAATGTGGCCTCTTTCTAAGCCAAACTCAGCATATAAATGCATTACCTTCCCCCCAGTGTGGGACATGATTCCCAGGGATGAGCCTCCCCGGCACAGAGGAATTACTACCAAGCACCAACTAGCAATGTAACTGGAAAAAGACTTTTACCAAAAGGGGGAAAGGGTAAAGCCAAATGAGTTTATATGGCTCAGAAACTTCAAAGTGAGTCAGGACGTCATCCCAGAAGTTAAATTTATGCCGTCTCAGCAGGATCCCATTGACTGACACAGTAATATTGCCTCAAATTGTGGGGCTACTGAGGGCTCTGGAGACATCCAGACACTATAGGCAGGGCTGACATCTAAGGAGTTTGGCACCTCTCAGTGAGCCCTATTTTGGAATTCATGCTCCCCAGTGTGACAGAGTTGGACTCAGTCATGGTTTCCCTACACATTTCTCTCCTGCCCTTTCTATTTAAACCTATAGTTAGTACTAGTGTTGATAGGTGTATGTCCAAGAGACTTAAATCTTTTGACTTTCCATGTGCCAGTCAGGCCCTGAATCTCAACAGAGTTGCAAAACCTACTCTCTAGTTCATTGGACTCACCCAGGACAACTAACAAGGAAATGGTGATGGACAATGGCAATCCTAAGGAGCATAGAGAGTCTACAACTGCAAGCATGATATTCCCATCCATCTGCCATCAGTATTATTATGAGTCCTAAGCCCCCTCTGAATTAGAAACAGAGTGGGCATCACCATCCCAAAGTCCTCAAGATTGGGGAAAGAACAATGGACTAAGGTAGACTTATCCTTATTCTATTATATACATATTGTTATTCTGGAAAAGGAAGAAATTTTATCATTGATATGAAGGCAGTAACCTCCAGATGTTCTGAGGGGAGGGAGAGTGAAGAAAATGTGTAATATGGGGGCATTTTTAAGACATTGGAATAGTCCTGCATGACATTGCAATGATGGATACAGGCCATTATATATTTTGTCATAACCTACAAAAATTGTGTGAAATAGAGTGTAAACTATAATGTAAACCACAGTCCACGGTAGTTAGTAGCAATGCTTCAATTTGGGTTGATCAATTTTAGCAAATTTACCATACTAATGCAGGCTGCTGTTATTGTGGGAAAGTGTGGGAGGGGAAGGTGGTGGGCTTACGGGAATCCCCTCTATTTCTATATAACATTTGTGTCATCTAAAGCTCTTTAAAAATTAAAATTAAAATTAAACAAAGAAAGATTGTGGAAAGGCAGTCTATTCAATGAGAGAAAATATTTGGAAACCACATATCTGATAAGGGTTTTATTTCCATGCTAAATAAAGAGACCATATAACTCAATGATAAAAGGGCAAGCAACCCAATTTAAAAATGAGTAAAAGACATAAATAGACATTTTTCCAAAAAGAAGTACAAATGAAAAAAAATGTTCAATATCACTACTTATTAGGGAAATGCAAATCAAAACTACAGTGAGTTATCATCTCACACCTCATAGAATGACCATGAAAAAAAAGAAAGAACAGAAAACTACAAGTGCTGGAAAGGATGTGGAGAAATAGGAACCCTCCTTCACTGTGGTGGGAATGTAGAATAGTGCAGCCTCCATGGAAGACAGTTTGCAGGTTCCTCATGAAGCTGCATGATCTGGCAATCCCTCTACTAGGAATATATCCAGAAGAACTACATACAGGGATGCAAACAGACATTGGTACACCCATGCTCATAGTGGCAATATTCACTTTTGCCAACAGTTGGAATCAACCCAAATGTCCATCAACCGATGAGTGGTTAAACAAAATGTGTATACATACAATGAAATACTATGCTGCAGAAGAAATTAAATTGGGACACATATGACAACATGGATGAACCTTGGAGACATTATCCTGAGTGAAATAAGCCGGACACAAAAGGACAAATATTGCATGGTCTCACTAATATGAACTAAATACAAAAAATAGACACATGGATTATAACCAAAAGTCTAGGTTACTAGGAAGGGAGGAGGGCTAAGAAGGGGTACTGATGTTTAACGTATGTGAATTTTTTGATTAGCTTGAGTGTAAAAGTGTGGAAATGGATAGAGTTGATAACACATTATAGTGAGTATAACTAACAGAGGTGGTTTATAAGTGGTTGAAGGGAGTAATCTAGGGATATAAATGTCAATTGAAAGAAAGTTAAAAAATATACTAGGGACTGGATAACATAGTGAATCCAGTGGTAGATGATGATTATGGTTAATAGTACATACAAAAATGTTCTTCTTTGAACTGGAACAAATGTATGTCAGTATTACAAAGTGGTAAGAATGTGGTGATGCATGGGAAAAATACAATCAATGAAACTTATGGACTATAGTTAACAGCAATATTGTAATATTCTTGCATCAATGTCAAAGAAGGTACTCCATCAACATTAAAGGTTTTAATAATAAGGAATGTATGGGGAAAATATACCAGATTAAACTATAGACCACAGTGAGTAGCAATATTTTCATGATTTTCTTTCATAATCTGTACCAAATGTTCCACAACAATGCAAGGTGTTGGTGGAGGGGTGATGTATGGGAATTCTGCACATGATGCATGATTATTTTGTAAGCTCACTTCTTCAATTGAAAAAATATATATGAAAAAAGAAAAAATGTTGAAAATTCTCCAAAAATACTGAAGGCCAGAAATCAACATTTTGACTTCATCTGGTTTTATGAATTTTTAAGCAACTCATTCCTTTGATATTTCTTTGGGCTCTTCCTGCCCTCCTCACTAATATTTAGAAAGTTATATCTTGGGTCTCCTTTTTCACTTCTTAATTGGTAATTTTATGTTTGCTTGATTAAACCTGACATACTCTCAGTTATCTACATTAATGATTTGGATTTTGTTTAAAATGGATCTCATCTCACACATTTTATATATGTTATCTGTGTTAGTCAGCCAAAGGGGTGCTAATGCAAAGTACCAGAAATCTGTTGGATTTTATAAAGGGTATTTATTTGGGGTGAAAGTTTACAGTTCTAAGACCTTAAAGAGTCCAGCTCAAGGTACCATAAGAGGTAATTTCTCACCAAATGTCTGTTGCCACGTGTTGAAGCAAGATGTCTGCTGATATCTGCAAGGGTTCCAGCATTCCTCTTCCCTCTTAAAGCTCTGTGGGGCCAGCTTCTTCTGATCTCAATTGTAGGCTGGCAAAGGGCTCACCTCTCTTTCCGGTGATCATTTCTTTCTGGGCTCACCTGCTCTGTTTGCTTCACCAGGTCAACTGTAAACTATCAGGAGCCCTCAAAGGGGATGGGGACTCAAACTGAGTTGCCCTAATGACATGGTAGAATCAAAGTCTTAATTGTAACATAATTTAATCAAAGGCATCTCAGATGAATCTAATACAATCAAAGTTTATCACATCCAGAGGAACAGAACAGTTTACAAACATAATCAATATCTTTTTTTGGAATTCATAAATAATGTCAAACTGCCACATCATCAGAGGTGATTTTGTCTATGCCTATTTTGGAAATGCTCCCTTGAAAATTGATTTACAAAGGTGTTTTTTAGAGTTTTGTAAATGAAATCAGCCACAAGATTTCATCTCACTCTCTTTTTTTAAAATCATGTCAAATTTACTAAATTTGTCCGGTCATCCCAATGTGGATTCCTTGCCTTTCAGACTATATCTATCTATCTTTGTATACACAATACCTAGTACAATCCTTGGTATGGGATTTTTACTCAGGGTATATTTGTTGAATAGTGTGACCAGGATGGGTGGATGGTTAAATATGAAGTGGTGTCTGCACCAGAGAAATACAAACCTATTGAATGAATAAAAGCTTTTCCAGTACCCAGGACAACTAACAAGGAGGTGAGGATTGACAACCACCATACCAAGGAAATGAGAGAGCCTATAAATGCAAGCAAGAGAGTTCCATCCACTGGCTCTATGGGATCTAAGCCCCCTCTCAATATGAGGTGGAGTGGACATCGCCATCCCAGGATCCTCAGGATTGGGGGAATAGCTGTGGTCTAGAGTGGACTTACTGGTATTCTACTAAAGACTCATTGTGATTTTAACAAAAGAAGAAATTACAACATTGATATGGAGCCAGGGGCCACTGGAGGCTCTGGGGGCAGGGAGAGGGAAAAACAATTGTAATGCAGGGGATTTTTGGGGACTTGGAAAT
>PVKH010048238.1:0-10219 GCA_004027955.1 Chaetophractus vellerosus | reverse complement strand
TAAGCAACAGCTAAATATATAGGTCTGTGCTTTTATTTTTATGTTTTCCCTATCAATATTTCTTGGAATTATTTTTCATGCTTTTCACCAACATAGCTTTCTACCTTGAATAACATAACAATAGTTGGCATGACATGATATTAAGAAAAACTTCTGGGAGTGGGTGTAGCTCGGTGGCTGAGCACCTGCTTCCCATGTATGAGGTCCCGGGTTCAATGACCAGTACCTCCAAAAAAAAAAAAAATCCTAAAGAATTCAGTGGAAAATTACAGAGCATGATTTATCTCCAAAGAATAACTGTTGCTCCTTACTGACAGAGACATACTTCAGGTGAATCCTTTGATTAGAGATTAGGAACTAGAACTTAAGAATTTAATTCTAATGATGATTATTTACACTATTTTTTTTAATCGCTCAATTTCTACAAAGCATGAAAAACTGAAGGAAAATATGTGATATAGTATGTAACACTATTCTTTTACATTCATTCTTCATAAAGAGGACAGGGCAATAAGGAAGGGGAAATGGGAAGATGGTAAGAGTAATTATTCTAACATCGGGATTCCTATCTATTGTCAGTCTCAGCAACTTTATCTTTGAAATTCTCATTATTCTTTATGATACAAGAGACTCATCTAGAACAACAAAAGCTAACAAGGACAATACAAGAAAATTAATTTATAGGCCCTTCTCATTCATAAACATAGATGCAAAAATCCTTAGTATAAAATCTAAGCAAACTGGCAGTGTAAGATGCTCCAGGGTGCCATCCCCTCACAGAATCTTTGAACAACCAGCAAAAAATTTGCAGATCCATCTTCCTCAAAACCCAGGAAAAACCATTATAAAGGGTTGCAGTAACTGAGTAAGTGCTGATTCAAGAGAAAGCAGCCTAAAAATGATAGGTGAAGTTCATGATGCACTTGCCAGATCCTTCCCTCTCTCTCTCCAGTATATTATAGAGCCAGCCTGCCTTAGTACTGTGGGTCTCTGGCTCTTTTCCAGAGGAAGCAGAGTAACTCCTATGGAGATAGTGGGGTACCTAAAGGTCAGTGCTAATCTATTCGGTAAAAGCCAGAAAGACTAAACCAGAAAAGTTGTCTGGGATCACCCTCCCAGAATTTACCCTGAAGCAGAGAAGCAGCTGGTAGAGAGCTAAAGCAGAGTAAGAAACAATTATGTTGGAGTGGTAGAAGACTACATGCATTAAGTCATAGAGTAGAGCACCATGGAGGGTTTGCAAGTCTTTCAAAGGGAGTAGAAGGGACATTGAAGTGCCTGTAAACTGTAAACAGAATTTCTAAAGCCATCAGCATGCAAAATCCCAGGAAAAGAAGCAGGGTCAGATAAAACAGAGAGAACTCTGTAGTTCACATTTGCCTCAACCAATCTTGAAAGGAGGGCTAAGCTCTGAAAACACCCACTAAAGCAGAACCAATTTGCAAAGACTGTGAAAGGTACTTTTTTGTTTCTGTAAGCTCCTGCCACTCAAGGAAGTCTCTGTAATATCACTAGCTGGATACAAACTTAAGGAACAGTCACTTTAGAGACTAAACCCCAAAGTCAACACTTTTATACGTTAATATGTATAGGGTACAACAAAAGATTACAAGACAAAGAAACAGGTAATGATGGTCCATTCAAAGAAACAAGATAAAAATCCAGAAACCATTAATGAAGAGAAACAGACTTTGGATGTACCAGAAAAAGACTTTTAAAAATGATCCAGGGAGCAGATGTAGCGAGTGGTTGAGCGCCTCCTTCCCATGTACAAGGTCCTGAGTTCGATCCCTGGTACCCCCTAAAAAGACAAAAACAATCAAACAGACCAAAAAAGCCAACTCTCATTGAGGAGTAGATGTAGCTCAGTGGTTGAGTGCCTACTTCCCATGTACGAGGTCCTGGATTCAATCCACGGTACCTCCTTAAAAAAAAAAAAACAACGAAGCCCAATATGCTCAAGGAGATCAATGAAAACTTGGAGATTAAAAACTAAAGGATATGAGGAAAACAATAAATGTACAATATGGGAATTTCTTTGGGATTCTCAGTAGGAACCAAAGAGAAATACGGGGGTTGAAAGACCATAATAACTGAAATGAAAAATTCCCTAGAGGGTTTCACAGCAGATTAGAGCTGGCAGAAGAAAGACACGGTATCTCAAAGACAAGACAACTAAAATGATTCAGGCTAAGGAACAGAGAGAAAAAAATAATGTAAAAACATGAACAGAGCCTAAGAGAACTGTGGGACACCATCAAGTCATCATATACATATATGGGAGTCCAACACAGAGAAGAAAGAGAGAAAGGGGCAGAAGGAATATGCAAAGATATAATAGCAGAAAACTTTCCAGATTTAACAAAAGATATAACCAAATTACAGAAGCCCAATCCACCAAAGAAGGTAAACACAAAGAGACCACGCTTATGATAGTGAACAAACTATCCAATGACAAGGACAAGGACAGAGTTCTGAAAACTGCAAGAGAAAAACAAAATTTGTACAAGGAATCCCAAAGAGATTAAATACTGATTTTTCATCAAAAACCATGGAGGCAAGAAGGCAGTGGGATGAAATATTTAAAGGATGAAATAAAACAATTGCCAACCAAGAATTTTATATCTGGCAAGAATTTCTTTAAAAAATGAGGGAGAACAAGCAGCAAGATGGCGGCACAATAAGGAGGTCCTAGAGTCAGCTCACGCTACAGGGCAGTTAGTAACCACCCAGAGCTATCTAAAGCACCTGTCTGAGGGCTCCAGGAGACAAGAAAACATCATGCCATGTCCTTGAAAGAATGGAAGGAGGAGATTGCCCAACTGCAGAGAAGGTTCGTAAGTAGCACACTCCATGCTCCAGAGGCTGGTGCCTATCCTCCACTGGCAGCACAAGTCACCTCGGGAGCTATTCTGCAGCTGGAATTGGAACCTCCACTTCCCAAAAACTGGGGAGGAAGAGATGGCTGGGCACCAACTGAAGCTACTGATATAAATTCGGCTGGCTAAAGTATAACCTAAGAACAGCTAAAGTTTGAACCTGTCCAAGTCAGAAAGAAGCCGGTAGCCACCATTTTGATGCCACCCCCAGCATGAGGGGAAGCTGGGCTGACTGAAAATCACAGTGATGGTAGAGACTGGTTTCTTTCACTCAGATCAGGCTGCAGCCCTAGCCTAGGCTTCAGCCCCACCTCTGGCAGGGAGGAAGCTGGCAGGCCCTGCACTAGCCTCTCCAGGTAACTACAGGTATATTCAGCTACCACAGACTGAATAGTCAGAAGTCTACCAGGGCAACCGCACTCATTTTGGACATGCACGGCATAGATTGCTGCTCACATCTGCATCTCCATCCCTGCCCCAGGCAGGGAAGAAAGGGACATGAAGCTTCATCAGTCACTCTGGGCAACTACAGTCTAGGCCTGCACGACTTGGATTATTACACAGGGCTGTGGCTCTGTCCCAACCCCTGGCAAAGGAGAAAACTGGGAGAAGCTTCATCGGTCCCTGGGGCAAAGAGGGCAGCTTTAAAAAAATGTATAGGGGAGTAAGATACAGATTATAGTTAGTAGTAATACTTTGACGATGCTCTTTCATAATTTGATAACAAATGTTTCACAAAAATGAAAAGTATTTGTGGTGGGGTTATGTATGGGAGCCCTGTATGACGTTACGCATGTTTGTTTTGTAAGCTCACAATGTTTACTGAACACTTATAGTTTATATATATTCATGTATGAATGATATACTTCAATATAGTTTTTTTTTAAGATTTATTTTTTATTTATTATATTCCCCCGCCCCCTTTCTGCTTGCTCTTGCTGTGTGTCCATTCTTGTGTTCCTCTCTGTCTGCTTCCCCCCCCCCCCCCCGTTGTGGCGACACACCGAGACTGGTCACCGCGCAGGCAGCTCTGCCCCGCCTGTGGGCGGCTTCTGCTTCCATTCACGGCCGGCTCTGCTTCAGGTCGCGGGTGGCTGGCTGCGCCCCGTTCGCGGGAGACCTGCCCTGCCCGTGGCAGCTTTGCCCTGTCCATGGCAGCTTTTTGCCCTGCCCACGGGGGCTCTGCCCACCCATGGCGGCTTGCCCTTCTCAAAGCAGTCTGCCTGCTAGGAGAGGTTCCCGGGAACTGAACCCAGGGCCTCCCATGTGGTGTACCGGCACCCTTATCCACTGGGCTATACGGCCGGTCCCCTTCATTAAATAGTTTTAAAAAAATAAAAAAACAAAAATAATACATTAGAGGTAAAAAAAAAAAAAAAGAAGAAGAAGATCTTGAGTGGGGAGGTCATCCCAGAGGTAACACTTATGCGCATCTCAGCAGGATCTCACAGACTGCCAAAGTGGATATTATCCCAAATAGTGGGGCCCCTGAGGGCTCTGGAGACACCCAGGTCCTATGGTATGGTCAGGGCAGATAGTTCCAGAGTTTGCTGCCTTGCCAGTGGACCCTACTTTGGAGTTTGTGCTCCTGAGAGTGACAGAGATGTACTCAATTATGGCTTCCCTACACATGGTTCATCCGTCCCTTCTATTTAAAACTATACTTGGTGCTGGAGTTTGTAGGTGTACATCCAAGAGACTGGAATCTTTGGGCTAACAAGGAGGTGGGGATTTGACAACCACCACACCAAAGAAACAGGAGAGACTACAACTGCGAGCAAGGGAGTCCCATCCACCGGCTATATGGAATCAAAGCCCCCTCTCAATTAGAGGTAGAGTGGACATCACCATCCCAGAATCCTCAGGATTTGGGAATGAACTATGGACTAGAGTGTACTTACTGGTATTCTGCTGTAGATATACTGTGATTCTAGCAATGGAAGAAATTACAACATTGATGTGGAGGCAGTAGGCACTGGAGGCTCTGGGGGCACGGAGAGGGAAAAACGGTTGTAATACAGGGGCTTGTTCAGGACTTGGGAATTGTCCTGAATGACATTACAATGACAGATATAGGCCATTTTATAACATTGCATAACATGCAGAACTGTGTGGAAAAGAGTGTAGACTACAAGGTGAACTATGGTCAATGCTCAGTGGCAATGCCCCAGATACATTTATCAATTGCAATGAATGTGCCACACTAATGAAGGATGTTGTTTATGTGAGAGGGTGTAGGAGATGTGGGGAGTGGGGCATATGGGAATCCCTATATTTTTTGTGTAACATTTATGCAATCTAAGTATCTTTATTTTTTTTTTAAGATTTATTTTTATTTATTATACGTCCCCCCTTTTTTTTGCTTGTTCTTGCTGTGTTCATTTTTCTCTGCGTTCCTCTGTGTCTGCTTGTCTCTCCCTGCTGGGGCGACCTGCTGAGTCAGCTCACCAGTGCGGTGGCCCACCTGCTCGTGGGGGTTCGCCCTTGCTCACGGGGGCTTGCCTTTGCTCATGGCAGCGTGCCCCGCCCACATTGGCTTGCCTTCTCGAGGCGGTCCACCCGTTTGAGGAGGCCCGGGGACCGAACCCGGGGCCTCCCATATGGTAAACCGGTGCCCTACCAACTGGGCTATACAGCCAGCCCCTCGAAGTATCTTTTTAAAAAATTATTAAAAAAAAAAAAGAAAATCTGAGGAGGTGTGAGTATGCAGAAGCAATTTATTAAAGAGAAGTATAAAATTATTATATTACATACAAAAGTTGTTTGTGTCTTACAAGGTCATAACCCATAACATCTTTGGGGTTATGTTTTATAACAATTATTTGCACTTCTAGCGAATGAAATTCTATAAATTAATATGTAACAGCACATAGTAACTCAACATTATTTAATAATAAAGTTAATAAAAAAAAAAAAAGATCTGAAATCAGAGGCCTAACCTCACAACTAGAGAAGCTAGAAAAAGAAAAGCAAACTAATACCAAAGCAAGCAAAAGGAAGAAAATATCAAAGATTAGAGTGGAGATAAATGAAAAAGGTTTAAAAAAATTGGAGAGAATCATCAAAAACCAAAAGTTGGTTCTTTGAAAAGATCAATAAAACCAACAAAACTTTAGCTAGACTGGCAAAGAAAAAAGAGAGAGGACACAAATAACTAAAACCAGAAATGAAAGGGGAGAACATTACTACTACTTACTCCACAGAAATAAAAGGATTTTAAGAGGGTATTATGAACAACTGTAAACCAACAAATTACAAGCTTACCTCAAAGTTACTGCAGGCTCAGTTCCAGACCACCACAATAAAGGGAATATCGAGGGAAGTAGATGTGGCTCAAGTGATTGAGCTCCCGCCTACCACATGGGAGGTCCCAGGTTCGGTTCCTGGTGCCTTCCTGGAGAAGACAAGCAGGATAGCAACCTGGCACAACAGGCAGGTGCAGTGAGCTAAGGCAACAAGATGATGCAACAAGGAAACACAAAGGGGAAAGACAATGGGAGACACAAGAAAGCAGGGAGCTGAGGTGGCTCAAGAGATTGAGTGCCTCTCTCCCACATGAGAGGTCTCAGGTTCAGTTCCGGGTGCCTCCTAAAGAGAAGACAAGAAGACACAGAGAGCACACAGCAAATGGACACAGAAAGCACACAGCGAGTGCAAATGAGGGGGAGGGGAATGAATAAATAAAATAAGTCTTTAAAAAAATTAAAAATTAAAAAAATAAATGGAATATCAAAATAAAGTGAATCACACAAATGTTTAGGTTTCCCACTGCATGTAAAAGGTATGTTTACACTATACTGTGGTCTACTAAGTATGCAATAGCATTACGTTTTTAAAAAACAATGCAGGGAACCGGCTGTAGCTCCATTGGTAGGGCTCCAGTTTACCACATGGGAGACCCTGGGTTCATTTCCCAGGGCCTCCTCAAGCAGGCAGACCGCCTCGAGAAGGCAAGCCGCCGCGGGGAAGGCAAAGCCGCCATGGGCAGGGCAAAGCCCCCAAAGGCAGGGCAAGCCCCCGCAAGCAGGGCAGGCCACCGCGTGGTGAGTTGGCTCAGCGGATCACCGCAGCAGGGGAAGACAAGCAGACACAGAAGAATGCAAAACTGAACACAGCAAGAACAAGCAGAAAGGGGGGGGGGAGGATATATTATAAATAAATAATAAATCTTTAAAAAAAAAACAATGCAAATAACTTAAAAATTACTTTTTGCTAAAAATGCTAGCCATCGTCTGAGCCTTCAGTGAGACATAATCTTTTTGCTGGTAGAGCGTCTTGCCTTGATGTTGATGGCTGCTGACTGATCAGGGTGGTGGCTGCTGAAGACTGGGGTATCTGTGGCAATTTCTTTTTTCTTTTTTTTTGTCCTTTTTGTCATCTTAACAGTGTTCACAGGATCTCAACCAGAAGCAGATTCCATCTCAAGAAACCACTTTATTTGCTCATTCATAAGAAGCAACTCCTTATCCATTCAAGTTTTATCATGAGATTGCAGCAATTCCATCCAATATTCAGGCTTGACTTAATTCTAGTCCTCTTGCTATTTCTACCACATCTGCAGTTAACTTCCTCCACTGAGGTATTGAACCCCTTAAAGTCATCCATGAGGGTTGGAATCAACTTCTTCCAAACTCCTGTTAATGTTGACATTTTGACCTCCTCCCATGAATCATAAATGTTCTTAACGGCATCTAGAATATTGAATCCTTCTCAGAAGGTTTTCAATTTACTTTGTCCAGATCCATCAGAGGAATCACCAGCTTTTGCAACTATAGCTTAAATAATAAAACTTGAAACTCAAAATGACTCTTTGATCCATGGATTCAGAATGGATGTTGTGTTAGCAGGCATGAGAACTTTAATCTCATTGTACATCTCCATCAGAGCTCTTGGGTGACCAGGTGCATTGTCAATGAACAGTAATATTTCAAAAGGATTTTTTTTTCTGAGCAGTAGGTCTTAACAGTGGGGTCAAATATACAGTAAACCATCTTGTAAACAAAATCACCGTCATCCAGCCTTTGTTGTTCCATTTATAGGGCACAGGCAGGGTAGATTTAGCTTAATTCTTAAGGGCTCTAGGATTTTTGGAATGGTAAATGAGCATTGGCTTCAACTTAAAGCAGGGGTTCTTAACCTTTTTTGTTCCACAGACCCCTTTCCCAGTCAGGGAAAAACCACAGACTTCTTACTAAGTCCACACTATACTGTGCATTATTTAATAAATATAGCACACCCACACCAACATGTCCCCAAAAGAATATTGTGGGTTTTTAAAATTTCAGTTCAAGCTCACAGACCCATTGTTAAGAACCCCTGACTTAAAGTCATAAGGTGCATTAGTCCCTAACAAGAGAGTCAGCCTGTCCTTTGAAGATTTGATGCCAGGCATTGACTTCTCCTCTCTAGCCATGAAAGACCTAGATGGCATCTTCTTCCAATATGTGGCTGCTTCATCTACATTGAAAATCTGCTATTCAATGTAGCCACCTTCACCAATGATCTTAGCTACGTCTTCTGGATAACATGCTACAACTTCTACATCAACACTTGCTGCTTCACCTTACACTTTGAAATTACGGCTTCTTTCTTTAAACCTCATGAACCAACCTCTGCTAGCTTCAAACTTTTCTTTTGCAGCTTTCTCATCTCTCTCAGGCTCCAGGGATTGAAGAGAGTTAGGGCCTTGGTCTTGATTAGGCTTTGGCTTAAGGGAATATTGTGGCCAGTTTGATCTTCTATCCAGACCACTAAACTTTCTCTGTATCAGCAATAAGGCTGTTTCACTTTCTTATCATTCCTGTGTTCACTGGAGAAGCACTTTAAATTTCCTTTAAGAACTTTTCCTTTGCATTCACAACTTAGCTAACTGTTTGGCAGAAGAGTCCTAGCTTTCAGCCTGTCTTGGCTTTCATCACTAAGTTTAAACATTTCTAGCTTTTGATTTAAAGTGAGATACACGTGACTTTTCCTTTCACTTTAGAGGCCATATTCAGGTTATTAATTGGCCTAATTTCAATATTGTTGTGCTTCAGGGAATAGGAAGGCCTGAGGAAAGGGAGAGAGACAGGGGAATGGGCAACTGCTGGAACAGTCAGAACACACATAGCATTTATCAATTAAGCTCCCCTCTTATATGAGTGCAGTTTGTGGCAATCCTCCAAACAATTACAACAGTATCTCCAAAGATCATTGATCACAGATCACCACAACAGATATAATAATAGTGAAAAAGTTTGAAATATTGCCAGAATTGCCAAAATGTGACACAGCTGAACCAAGTGAGCACATGCTATTGAAAAAATGATGCCCAAAGACTTACTCAATGCAGAGTTGCCACAAACCTTCAATTTGTAGAAAAAAAAAAATGCATTATCAGTGAACGGAAATAAAGTGAGGGGAGTGGATATGGCTCAAACAATTGGGCTCCCGCCTACCACATGTGAGGTCTGTGGTTCAGTTCCCAGTGCCTCCTAAAGAAGACAGTGAGCTGGCGCAACAGGCAGGCACGGCAAGCTGACACAACAAGATGACGCAACAAGAGACACAAGAAGAAAAATATGGTGAGAGACATAACAAAGCAGGGAGCAGAGGTTCCCGGTGCCTCCTAAAGAGGACAAGCAGGACGGCGAGCTGGCACAATAGGCAGGCACAGCAAGCTGATGTGACAAGATGACACTACAACAGACACAAGAGGAAAATTAGAACAAGAGATACAATAAAGCAGGAAACAGAGGTGGCTTAAGCAATTAGTCACCTCCCTCCCACATCGGAGGTCCTGGGTTCAGTTCCTGGTGCCTCCTAAAGAAACAAAGAACAGACACAGCAAGTGCAAATAAAAAGGGGGTGGAAAGTAATAAATAAAAAAAAAAATGTAAAGAAAAATAAATAAAGTGAGGTACAATAAAATGAAGTATGCCTGTATAACGTTAATGAAGTTCCCTTTGTCCTATTGATCTTCTGTCTAGATGTTCTCACTATTATAGAAAGTGGGGTATTGATGTCTCCAACAATTATTGTAGAACTACTTCCCCCTTCAATTCTGTCAATATTTGATTCCATATATTTAGGAGCTCTTTTTTTTTTTTTAAGATTTATTTATTTTATTACATATCTCCCCTTCCCCCCGCTGCGGCGATGTGCCGAGAGTGGTCACTGCGCAGGCGCGGCTTTCCCCACTTGTGGGCGGTCTCTGCGTCCGTTCACGGCCGGCGCTTGATTCAGTTCGCGGGTGGCTGGCTGCGCTCCATCCGCGGGCGACCTGCCCTGCCCGTGGCGGCTCTTGCCCTGTCCGTGGCAGCTTCTTGCCCTGCCCACGGCGGCTCCGGCCCGCCCATGGC
>PVKH010048237.1:0-10217 GCA_004027955.1 Chaetophractus vellerosus | reverse complement strand
CGCCCCGTTCCAGGGTGGCTCCATTCCGTTTGCACGGGGGCTCCGCTCCATGTTCTGCGGGCAGCAGTCCTCCATGTTTTTGCGGGCTGCCGGCTTCCGCTTTCGCGGGCAGCAGCTCCGCTTTTCACGGGTGACCTTGCCATGCCCGTGGGGGCTCAGCCCTGCCCGTGGCGGCTTTTTGCCTTGCCCACGGCGGCTTTGCCCCGCCCACGGCGGCTTGCTTTTCTCAAGGCCGTCTGCCCGCTCGGAGAGGTCCCCGGGAACCGAACCCGGGGCCTCCCATGTGGTACACCGGCGAGCTCTTTATCCACTGAGCTATCTAGCTGGGCCCTAGACTTTTATTTTTTTGTCTCAAGTTTTCCAGAATCTTCCTTACAGATGTTCCCTCATGTCTCAAGGGCCAGAATCCATCATGTGTCAATACCATTTCAGTCATTGGCAGGAACATTAAATTACCACCATAGGTTAGCCTAGCAAAATTATGCCACTTGTAGGTAAATTTTGGCATATATAGCCAACTTTCTAGTAGGCTACCCAATGCCTCAATAGAATCAGGGTAACTTTAACAAAAAAATGAAAAATGGTTGTCAGTGATATATTTAATTTTATGTGAATTGTAGGACTCATTCCATTCTTCACTCTCCCCTCTATGTCCATTGACAGACATGTGCAACTGCTTTGCAATGAGATAACATTTAGAAAATCAAACTTCTCTTCACAGGAAGAATCTTCCTCTCTAGCCATAGTTTTTCTGACTCTATGAAGTTTTATCGATTTTAAGCTGTATTAGTCAGCCAAAGGGTGCTGATGCAAAGTACCAGAACTCTGTTGGCATTTATACAGGGTATTTACTTGGGGATAGAAGCCTATAGTCACAAGGCCCTAAGAGTCCAACTCAAGGTACCATAAGAGGTACTTTCTCATCCGAAGTCATTGGCCATGTGTTGGAGCAAGAAGGCGGGTGATGTCTGTGAGGGCTCAGCCTTCCTTCTTCCTCTTACGGCTCCATGATCCCATTTTCTTCCATTCTCAGCTGTAGGCTGGTGTGAGGCTCATCTCTCTCCCCAGGCCTCATTTCTTTCCGGGCTCAGCTGCTCAGTTCTCTTCACAAGGTCAGCTGTAGACTGTTGGGCTCATCTCTCTTCCTGGGGTCTCTGCTGTGTTTAATGAGCTGTCTCTCTTCCTCTGTGTCCTTCTTCTCCGTGTGTTTACTTCTGTATGAATATTTGTTTTATCCCAAAGGGGGCTGGGACTAGATACTGAGTTACAGTCCAATGATGTGGTTGGATCAGAGGCTTAATCTTAGCATAATTTAATCAGATTTCTCAGCTGAATCTAATACAATCAAAGGGTTATCACACCAGAGGAACTGACAAATTTACAAACATAATTTATATTTCTTTTTGGAATGGATAAATATCAAGCTGCTACATAAGCATTATTATTACATGACTTAAATAAACACATAATGATATTTTTAGTGCAATGCTTATAACTCTAGATCAACTGATAGGTTTTTGACACTGAGTGTCCCCATTCACCCAATTTTATAGATTAAGACTGAGTTGTCTGCACAATAATAATGATTGATACATAGAGAATACAAAACAAAATTTCATAGCTTAATGCACTAAATTTTACTACCAAAAATTGTTTCTTTTTACTCAAGTAAACCTTTTATGTAAGTTTTTAATATTCAAATGATCGTGTACTTTTTCTTCATTGTATTAATAATATTTTATAATTTTGTATACAATATTATATTTAATATTTTACAATTTCTTGTTAATTACTTCAAATATCTCTCAATGGCTTCAAACAAATCCCAATGTTTACAATCACTATAATGTCCAATTAGATGCTAAATTATATCCAACAATATTTACTAAGTTATCTTTTACCACGTATATTGTAACATTATTTTACCTAAAACCAAATCTTCTTTTTAAAAATCCCTTTTACCTTCAATCCTAACACCCCTAAAATGATGATATAAAGATGATATGAAATTTATTTAAAATATCAGTATAAATATTCACTTAAAATCCTTTCCAATTCACCTATAAAAACATGCCTTAGTCTTCTTTTCCAGGCAGAATTATTAGCACCTAAGTAATATAAAAATGTTGAAGTAACACAAAAATGTGAAAACACTTTCCAAAGCCCTGAGCCAATGAGGAGTTATTATGCATTATTATTCTTATTTTACCAATGACCCAATATGTGGACAAGCGAACAGATTTGCCACACCAAAACTAGAGATGAAAAACAAGGTCATCATGTATCTAATTACCAAGTCTATTCTTAAATTTCTTAGTCACAGAAATATGATTAATGCAGCAAATGTAGGGTTGTTACCTGATTATTTTCCCCTCTGGGTATGACATAATTCTGTCTGTCTCTTTATAAATATATTCCATGTGTGATGTTGATCCAAAACTCTGCAAAACACACCAGGAAGGCATTATAGCTCTTTGCTCAAGAGGAGAAAAATCATCAGATTTATGCAAGCTCTGAAAATGGAGATTTATATTTTTAAATGTCAAATGCTATTTTAGAGAGGGCTCTGGTTTTTCCCTGTGCACCATCATAATTGTCCTGTTCTGGAGACAGGGAATAGGAAAAGCAGTCATTAGATGATTCTTCAAAGGTCAATATTTCTTGGCTCTGAAAATGGAATACTCAAATATCAATTCTCTGATTATATACTTTGGGTTTATTTCGTTGAACATAAATGATATGAAGGGTTATATTTAGTCTTACAAGCACAGAGCTGAGCTTCATATTTAATGCCAACATCTAAAGTCTATGAGTAATTGGCAGTGAGAATTCTGCTCTATAATCTCTGATCACCGGATGCTTTTAAATCTTTACAGTTACTGAGAGTGGTGGAGCAAGGAAAAGAAATCCAGAACTAATGAATAAAGTCTGAAGACCCTCTAGATTTCTTCCTGTACACTACTTAATTTCTTCCTTTCTACGACCTATTCTATAGTCAACTGAGTTTTTCAGAAACTCAACTGCACCATAAAAGCTAAACTTGCCATAGACAGCCACATCCTTAATAGAACTTGCTGCTTGGAGGCAAACAATATGCAACAGTGGAATAATAAGCAATATTATTGCATAAAATCACTTTCCAGAGATTTCAAACACAAGTTGTCTTGCTTTGAAAGTCTGCATTTATGGATAGATATATAAAGCTTTTCTATATGTAAAAAATGATTTATCAGAATCCAGGAAATATATTCTGCAATAAAATGATGAAATAAAATACTTTATAATATTGAATGCCTTTATTATGACATAATGAGGAATAAATTTTTTAGGAAAAGTATTTACAGAAAAAATATAACACAAAATTATATTGAAAAGCTATTTTTATGTTTATCCAATGAATTCAAGGTCTACAGATCCCCATCAAGTCTAAAAATATCATTCAGTTTCAACAAAATCCACCCAAATTCCACAGTATTTGTCTTTCTGAATTTAGCAGATAACTGGATGGAAATTCAAAGGATATTGTAGCAGTTTGATATTATTTATGAATTCCAAATAGAATTATGAATTATGTTTGTAAACTGTCCAGTTCCTCTGGTGTGATAACCCTTTGATTGTATTAGATTCAGCTGAGAAATCTGATTAAATTATGTTAAGAGATTAAGGCTCTAATCCAACCATGTCATTAGACTGTAACTCAGCATTGAGTTCCAGCACCCTTGGGGATAAAACAAATGTTCATACAGAAGTAAGCACACAGAGAAGAAGAACACAGAGGAAGAGAGACAGCTCATTAGACATGGCAGAGACCCCAGGAAGAGAGTTGAGCCTGACAGTCTACAACTGACCTTGTGAAGAGAACTGAGCAGCTGAGCCTGGAAAGAAACAAGCCCCATGGAGAGAGACAAGCCTTATGCCAACCTACATCTGAGATTGGAAGAAGCTGGTACCACAGAGCCTTAAGAGGAAGAAGGAAGGCTAAAAGCTCACAGACATTGCCCGCCATCTTTCTCCAACATGTGGTCAATGACTTTCGGTGAGAAAGAATCTCTTATTGTACCTTAGCTGGACTCTTTAGGGACTTGTGACTATAAGCTTCTACCCCAAATAAATACACTTTATAAAAGCCATCAGATTTCTGGTACTTTGAATCAGCACCCCTTTTGCTGACTAATACAGAGTGTGATACCAGAGAGTGGAGTAGTGCTTTTGCACTTACCAAAATGCTGGAACAGTTTTATAAATGGGTATGGGGTATTTTTTTGAGGAACTGTGAGATGCCTGATGGAAAGTACCTAGATTGCTTTGAAGATACTGTTGGTAGGAACATGGACTTTAAAGAGACTTTTTATGAGGCCTTAGGAGTAAATAATGAAATTATCAGAACTTGGATGGAAGGTGATCTGTGTTTTCAAATTGCAGAGAACTTAGCAAGATTAACTCCTGATGTTTTATGGAAGGCAGAATTTGAAAATGGTGAACCTGGGCAGTTAGCTGAAGAACTTTCCAATGTAAACTTGGAGAATGTGGCTTGGCTTCTCCTTGCAGCTTATAGTAAAATGCTCTATGAGAGAAATAAGCTGAGAACTGACTTGTTGGGCACAAAGAAACTAGAAACTGATTCCGGAAATTCCAAGCCTCTGGAAATCAAGCCCCTAGACAACAGTGCCCCATTTGAGGAATTAAATAATCTTGGACTTTGTAAATCAAGATTGAATGTGCAGTTATCCAGGAAAGACTTGTGGAAAGTCTTACTCTCTGATGGCTTGGACCCCTGCTTCTTGCATGCTAAACCAGCAAGGTTTTTGTGAGAGTTGTATGAGCAAAATCATTGTCAGCCTGGACTAAAACGGACAGGTAGAATAAAGATGGAAGGGAAAACAAAACAGCTTTAAGAGGAAAACCATGGAAGCTGAGATCTGGAATTAAGACATCTCCTTGGGCCAAGAAAGGAACCCCACACATGTGTATAGAGAGGGTGAGTTTGCTCTAGCAGTTGAAGAGGGTGGATGTTCCCACCCACTGTTCAGAGAGAGTTTTGCTGCCCCAGGTTACAGAGAGGGTGGAGTACATTCCCCAAGGATTAGGGAGGGTAAGGTCCATACCACGTAGGTCTGAGAAGGGTGGGCCTGTCCCCCATGGATTAGGGAATGCCAGGTTGCCAACTAGTAGCTCTGAAAGGGTTGGGCTGTATAACAAAGGTTAGAGATGATGTTGTATTCATGCCACTCTACTAGGGGGTTGAGATTCTACCCCAAAGGTTGGGTAAAGTGTGGCCACCTCCCCAATGTTCTTGGAGGGTGAGGTCTGGAGCTTGGTCACCACCCAGATGCTTGAAGAGGGTTTACCCAAGATAATGGCCATTTGGCGAGCCTGTGGAAAGGGTGGTCCCCACTAGGTGCCAGGGAAAAGAACCCATCATCTTGTGAATTACTCTCAGTCTTTAAAATCTAATGGTGTTTGCCCTGCAGGTTTACGGAACTGTAGAGGACCCATGACTTGTGTTTCCCTACCATTTTCTCCTTATGGTAATGCAAATGTTTACCCTTTATCTGTCCCTTTGTTTACTGGAAGTGGGTAATTGGTTTTCTAAGTTTCAGAGATCTACAGCCAGACACAACTTTGCCCCAAGACAAACTATTTCTTTAAAATTATTGTGATATGATTTTTTACTTAGCATTGTTACTGATTTAAGGTATTTTCAAAAAAATATTGTAATGTCTTTTTGGAATTCAGAGAGTGGAGTGTAGCAATTTGATATTATTTATTAATCCCAAAAAGAAAATATAGATTATGTTTGGCATGATAACCCTTTGATTGTATTAAATTCAGCTGAGATGTCTGATTAAACTATGTTAAGATTAGGGTTCTGATCCAACCACATCATTGGACTGTGACTCAGCATTGAGTCCCATCCCCCTTGGGCATAAAACACCCAGAAGTAAATACACAAAGAAGAAGATCACAAAAGAAGAGAGGCAGCTCATCAGACACAGCAGAGGCCCAGGAAGTGAGATGAGTCCTATAGTCTACAGCTGACCTTGTGAAGAGAATTGAGCAGCTGAGCCTAGAAAGAAAGGAGCCCTGTAGAGAGAGACAAGTCTTAAGCCAGCCCACAGCCGAGATTGGAAGAAGCTGGGACTGTGGAGCCTTAAGAGGAAAAGGAAGGATGAACCCTCAAAGACATGCTCACCATCTTGCTCCAACACGTGTCCAATGACTTTGGGTGAGAAAGTACTTCTTATGGCACCTTGAGTTGAACTCTTAGGGCCTTGTGACTATAAGCATCTTCCCTCAAATAAATACCCTTTATAAAAGCCAACAGAGTTCTGGTACTTTGTATCAGCCCCTTTTTTGCTGACTAATACAGATATAAAATGAATTTGTTGATGTATGGTAAGAAACAACCTAAAAGAAGTAACATTTCAAAATGGAGCAATAAATTAATGAATGGACAAACATTATTTCTATGCACATTGAAATACTTTAATTAATGGGGTCATTTAGAAAACAGTTTTTCCTAAGGCTCTGCATATTTTTTTCACTTTGTTAATACCACTTTTTTTTTTTAGCAAGGGTATTTTCTTTTTACTTTTTTTTAAATTGAGAAGTTGTGAGTTTACAAAACAATTATGCATACCATACAGGATTCCATTACATAGCCCCATTACCAACACCTTATATTGTGATGCATTTGTTACAAATAATGAAAAAACATCACCCTAACATTACTTCTATCTATAGTCCATAGTTCATATTAGGTGTGTTTTTCCTACAAACTATACTATTATTAACATCGTGTATTATTATATTTGTTATAGTTCATGATAGAATGTTCTCGTATTTGTACTATTAACCACAGTCCATCATTCACCTCAGGGTTCACTGTGTTATACAGTCCCCCGCCTTTTTCAATCCATCCAAAGTGTATACTCCACAGTTTGAGTATTTTTTTGTTAAATTTCTCAGGCCTGTAAGTCAAATATTCTGACTTTTAAGTGTCCTTTTCATATATAACCATTTTAAATTATTTTTTCTTTTCATTTTTAAACTATTTGATGTTCATTTTTTAAATGTAGGTGTTATAAATAAACATAAGGAAGAAAACGTAAATCACATATAATTGGTATATGAAATATGCTTTTTCTCTTTATTTTTTTGGAAAAGAAAATAAAAAATGCAGTAGGGAAATGTACTGTCATTAAACACTACTGTTTATGTTTAGGCATAAATCAGTTCTATTACAGCATGTTTCTTTTAGTGTTTTCTTTGGTAAATGTTGAAGGGGTTTGAAGAGTTTCATAGCCAATAAACTCAGTGAATTTAATTTACAATAAATAGTTCATATGCTTCGAGTCTTCATCTTTCACTAAAAGATATGTGAGAAATTTGATAAAATGTATAATGGCCTGAATTAGTTATTACAATATCATGCAGAATAATTCCAATGCCCTAAAAAAATTGATCACCAAAGAAGATAAATGGGAAATCATATGACTCCAAAAGACATATTCAGTTAATGTATTATTTTCCCAATTAAAATGGCTATTTTTTTTCTGGGATTTCTAACTGAAATTATCACTCCCAATGGATTGGAAACATAGTAAATGAGAATCAGTAGGGGAAATATTAAAAAATAGCTGAAAATTAAAGAATTATTGGCTCTAACATAAAATGAGGTTTACTGGAACTATCTGAGCTCTATTATATTAAGAAAGCATATGGAAATATATTTTCAGATATTTGTCATTTAAAAAATTTTTCATATCATACTGTATTAATATGCAACTACAACAATTATCTGAACCTATGTTTTTATATTTATGGTTAGGTCAAATTAGAGTTCTCAATCTACCCTTTTACTACAATTGAATAAACCACTAAAACATTAACTAACAATAACTACCATTTACACAATAAACTCAATGAGAGATCATACATATTATACCAAGCACTTTACATACAATTGTATTTACAGCGACCGAAATATATAAATAATATAAGAGAAAACTGCAACTTAGAAAGGTAAAGTGATATGATCAAGTCACTCAATTAGCACGTAACAGAAGCAGATAGAACACAAGTCTATTTGATTCAAGATTGAGCTCTCAATAGTTATTGTATTTTGCCTTGCCAACTGCTATGTAAAGCACAGGGATGATAAAGAATAATGGCTAAATGATATACATGGGCCAAATTAATTGTTTCAACTATATTTTCACAATTAGCTCATCCAACAAACCTTTTATATATGTGTCAATAATTACAGACTTTATCCTTTATGACCTCTCTTATCCTTGCCCCTTTCACATCAAGCAGTAAGACTGATTATAAAAGTAAAATAAATGCAGTTAGAAACCTGTTTAAAATGATTTGTTTGAATTTTGTTCAAAGTATTTTATTTTGTAGAACTGAAGCTATACTCTCAAACTAGTGATAACTATTTTATATTGAAGATCTAGCTATTTAGAGCTAACATTTCCTTTATTTATTATTTATATGTTATTTCTTTCCAAACTTATTTGAAGAAGTTCCAGAACTGACAAAGCGAAAAAATGTATAATAGATCCTAATATCCAGAATTAAATGGCAGAATAAAGACTGACTGACCATGGAATTCCCTATTTTGAAAACTAGCAAAATTAACAAAGATAAGTGAAGCCAGAAAATCAATACCGGTAACAATCCAAAAAGAAACAAAAGAAGGAAATCCTGTTCTATGATTTTTGAAAAATGAAATATAGTCAAGGAGAAAGAGAAGATTAAATAACCCACACTATTAGAGAAAACTTGATTTAATTTCCTTCCCAGTCTCCACACAAAATTCTGAAATAATGTTTCAGTCTCTTTTTTAAATTTGGAGCAAGGATGTATGCTGCCTTAAGAATCAAGGCTGAAAAACTCCTCCTGTCTCACCATGAAAGGAAGTTCCAATAGAGGTAAGCATTTTAATTTTCCTGATGGGAGGAAGGTTGTAGGAAAAAGGTAGAACCATCCTATTTACATGAAGCTATTTATCCCTGGAAAAATAACACAGGAATTCATCAGATTCAAAGAAAAAAATATGATCATTTGAGGGTTATGGGGAAAAGACCCAGAGGAAAGTCTCAGGAAAATGCACCCTGACCTTCCTGCAAGTAAATGAAACATATGGTCAAAGTTCATTAATTTTGTTTTTCTTTTTTATAAATGGTCATAAGAAGAATAGAAATGACAACTCTGGAAATGGAGGTAAAGTGGGGAAGGGGGACAGTGGATTGTAGTGTTTTCTAGAAGCTTAATGATCCAAATAAAACTGGGGATAATTCAAAACTTAAGACTACCCCCAAAAAGAATAGAATATGCCTCTAAACAGATGGTGTAGACCCTGATACAGAACTCCTGATAAAATACCCAGTTCCTAAATTGAATACATAGCTCTGACATATTAATTAGCACCCTAATTTGCTCCTACCCCCCACCAACACACACACACACACACACACACACACAGAAGCACACACATCCTCAAGCTCTTAGAAAACCAGATAGATCATATGATTTATTTCTATCAAATAAAATTTTAGATGTGGAGACAAGCAAGTCTTAGAAAATATAGTAAAAGCAGATGGAGAATTTAAATACACAATATCATAAAAACAAAAATATAATAAAATTAGCCATTAGCAATGAATAAAATGAAGAGAAGCAGCATGGCATATATCCACAATACTAAAAGAAGAAAATGAAAAATATGAAAAGCATAAAAGGTGAAATATTCAATTCTGAAATGAACTAAAATCCAAGATAGAAAAAATAATCACGTTAATGTTTTGGTTGTTTCCATAAAAGAGCTTAAAGAGTACATGATTTCAATTAAATGAGAAATCAAACATGAGATCATAAAGTACAAAGTCACATCAATAGGAACTGGCAGACTCAGAAGGAAAAAAAAATCATCAACCAAACAATGTGATTTCAAATATTGTGTTTGAAACAAGAAAGGGAATAAAAGTATCTCAAGTAGACTATACAACATATGGTGTTTTGGTCAGCCACAGGAGTGCCTTTTGAAATATACCAGAGATTGGTCGGTCTTTATAAAGGGTATTTATTTGGGGTAGAAGCTTACAGTTACCAGGCCACAAAGCATAAATTTCCTCTCATACCAAAGTCCATGTCCTGGAGGAAGATGGCTGCCGACGTCTCCAGGGTTCAGGCTTCCAGGTTCCTTTGTT
>PVKH010048236.1:0-10227 GCA_004027955.1 Chaetophractus vellerosus | reverse complement strand
AATGCCCAGAAGTGCAATTGCTGGGTCATAGGTTAGTTACTTATTTAACTTTATAAGAAATATCAAACTGTTTTCCATCAGCAACATAAGAGTGATTCTGTTTCTCTACATCCTTGCTCCCATTTGATGTTTACTATTTTATACTTTAGCCATTTTTATAGGTACATAGTCATATCTCATATTAATTTAATTTACATTTCCCTAATAGATAATGATGTTGAACATTTTTTTCATATGCTATTTCCCAACTGTATATTCTCTTTAGTGAAATGTCTGTTTGAATCTTTTACCTATTTTCTAATTGGATTGTTTGCTTGTTTTTATTGTTGAGTTTTGAGAGTTATTTATATATTCTAGATACCAGTTCTTTGTCTTTTCAACCTTTTAACAGGGTCCAGCACAGAGCAAAAGTTTCTAATTTTATAGAGATCCAATTATCAAATTTTTTTTTTTGAATCATGCTTTTGGTATCAAGTTAAAGAACTCTGTATTGGCTTAGATTCCAAGATTTTCTCTGATGTTTTATTTTCTCCTAAAAGTTTTACGGTTTTACATTTTACATTTAAGTCTGTAATCCATTTTGTGTTAATTTTTGTATAAGGTGTGAAGTTTAACTTGAGGTTAATTTTTTTGCCTATGTATGTCCAGTTATTCCAATACCATTTGTTAACAGGCCATCTTTCTTTTATTGATTTGATTTTGCATCTTTATAAAAAAATCAGGTGGGCATATTTGTACGGATCTATGCCTGGGTTCTATATTATTTTCTTTAACGGTGACTGTTCTCACTGATAAGCATGGCCTGATGACAAATTCTTACCAACTTCTTCCTGCTGGAAATAAGAAAGCGGTAGAATAATATTGAGGGGCTGGAAAGCCAATATCTAGTGGGAATATTCTAGGAATATTTTTCTTCTGTTAACCATATCACTTAACAGACAAGAGTGATGAGGCAGATGATGGACCCCTCATCCCTTGACATAAGCAAGAGCAGGGATGTATCAGCAGGTTCTGTTTCCTGCTCATATAGTCACTTCCTTACACAGGCCACTGCTTCCATGTACCTACTAAGTCCTGTTAGAAGGCAGTCCTCATGGATGACAGCATTTATCTGTCAGTGAATGTCTCCAGAAGCTTATGAATTGTGGCAGGTCATGACATTAAATAATCCCTATTATCTTCTGGTTTTCAATTATCACTATGCCCAGCTACATTTTGTAAACTAGATTAACAGATGGTCTGTACATTGCAGACTGTTTAGCAGAATAACTAAAACAATGTAAGGTCAACAAAACCAAATACCTCAGTTTGAATAAATAAATAGGTAGATAAATAAACAGATCATTGGAAAATCCAAAAGTGAATCTGATACCAGTGAAGAATGATGCAAGGCCTCAAACAGTGCCAAAGCCCATCTCTCCCTCACTCTGTTCCTCGCTTTCACCATCTACATATCAAATGCCATGGAAGGAATCTGATAGGCCTGGCTGCCTCCTATGATCAAGGACCAATCACTGCTAATAATGCATAGGTTCAATGGTAAACCAGACACAGTATTTATGTAAATTGATATTGATTGGCAGACCCACTAGAACCACTTGGGATCAGAGAAAGAGAGCTCCTGAATTGAAAGGCAGATGCTGAGCAGGCAAAATAGAAAGTGGCAGTCCTATGATGGATAATGTTAAAACTAGCTCCTTTTTCCCCACTTGCACCCAAGGAGTCTCACTAAGGGCTATGCCAGTTTCTAGTTCTTTCTTCTGCACTTAGATGTGGGCTGCCTTCCACTGTTGTTGTTATGGCTTCTACAGCACCTCCACTATGAAAGCTCTAACGCTGCACGTGCTTTCAAAGTTCCAAGAGATCAGCCCTTGAAGATGATCACACAGCCGCCAAACGTGCCACATGTGGGTGCACACACTACCCCCCCAAAACAAAATTAGTAATCACATGGGGCCCATAGCCCAATGCAGCCAAGCAACAGCTTTTATGCCACTCCAATCCCTCATTCAATGACATTTCCCACATAAAGCCAAAGCTCCTAACATCCAATATATATCACAGAGACTCACTGTGTTCTTTCTGGCCATAGAGCATAATAGGAAATTATAGTGATCTGTAGGAAGATTCTAAGAAAAAAGATAAAGAAAAAATTAAGAAAACTGTGGTTTTAGTCTGCCAGGACACTGGATCATTCATGTGAATTGGCCAAATTCCATGATCTGTCGCCATATCGTTAATTAGGAAAAGCAGCCTCTTGCTGGTGCATTCATATATTAATTCAACAAACATTGGCTGAACTATGAGCTATGGGCAAATCAATGAAATGGGGACTTGGGGACATATCTATAAACCAGAAACACTATCCTTATTCTTGTGGTGCTCACTTTCTATCAGGGAAGTGGACAGAAATTAAAGACTTAATTATTTATTTCTCTAGTTATGACTGTGATAAGTGCTAGAAAGGAATGTTAAAGGTGATTTGAGTTACACAAGGGGAGGGAACTGGCTATAGAAGGCTTCTCTGAAGAAGGCACGTTTGAACTTAAACCTTAAATTATTAATTACACAAAAAAGCACAGAATAGATTATTCTAAACTCAAATAATAGCACTTTCAAAGAACCTATGGTGGATAAAGTCACAGTACCTTTGAAAACGGAAAGGAAACCAGTATAACTTATGTATAGACAGTGAAATACATAAAAGGAAAAAAGCAAGGAGCCAGATCTTCCAGGGTTTCACATAATGTGTTCTAGATTTTGGTTCACCTAATGTGTTCTAGATTTTGGTTTATATTAAGGGTGGTTGGAAGCCATTAAAGTATGTTTAAAATGCTATCCTTACCATGCCTTTTCCCCAAGTGGCCCTCTAGCTGTAGTACTAAAATGGGTTTGAAGGGAGAAATGCAGGAATCAAAAAGTTAGGAAGTCACTGAGGGAGTCCAAATAAGAAACCATGGAAGCTTTGATCAGAACACTGCCAAAGGAAATAGAAAGAAGTGAAAATATCCAGAAGATTTTAGAAGACAAAAATCAATGAGAGATTGGACAATCCAGACAGCAGAGTCACCTTTTCCTCTGAAATTTAAATAAAATTGCCTCAAGCCACCTCCTTGCCAACTATGAAATTCCAGCGTCTATCCCTGGAGATAGAAGCTATGGTATTCCTCATCTCCTTTCCCGCTCCCCCTTAACTCTGACCTCTTTCTTTCTTACATATCAACTCCTGTATTTTTATGTTCTTCAACATTGCACTTATCTACCCCTGAAACAGAATCTTGTTTCCTTGTTTTCTCCAAAATACCGACCCCTCGAGGTGTCTGTATTCTGAGTTTTGGAGGCTAAGGGAGGTGCAACAGATCTAGGCAACAGAACTATGCATTTTAAAATGGAATATTAACATTCTTTGGAAGTTCTGTAGGAACCAGGAATTTCTCATAGGCCAGTATTTCTCCCCAGACTTCCTGCCTCCTGCCAAGTTGTCTCTTACTTCCTCTCTTCTCCCCTGCCTACCATATTGTGTTCTCTTCCCCAGAAGACTTATTTTCTCTCTTTGTCCACCTCAACATATTTGTTATTACCAGAAAGCCTCATATTCTAAACTAAATATGCCAATGAAGCTGTTTTTCTAAACAAGCATATTTTTCCCTGAGCAGAATTCTGTGTCTAACTTTCAAAAGTATTTTCCCCTACTGCCATTGGAAATGGAGAAATTATTGATAAAGCCCAGGTTTTAACTTTCACAACTCTGAGGATACGTGGTACTAAGTGGTAAAATATAGGTATGCAGGGTTGAGGAAGGACTAATTGCCTCCATCTCTGAAACACTCTTTGCAAACCATAGACATTTGTGTTTGTGAGACCTGACGTTCTCAAGTTCCTTTGAGTTTCCTTCCTTTTCCTCGGTGCCAGTCTTGTATATTAAAAAAAAAAATTATTGTCCATTTTTTTAACCCAGAGTTTGCACAACCTGACATAAGTATCTGACTTTATAACAGGAAACTCTCCAAGCAGAGTACATAGCCAACAAGTCCTTGGTCATATGCTTCTCTCCCAAAAATCTCAATTATACTCAGATTTTGAGTTTGTTCCTGGGACTTTCATAAATCATGACTTATTCAAAGGAAGCAGAACATTCTTTTCTACCATATTTTCTCCTGCAACAGATGGGTATGTGTCTATTTCCTCCAGGTTTCCACTCCTATTGGTTTCTGATCATCTCTATACTCCTTTCAAGCTGATCCTAGCTGAGATTTTTTAAAGTTCACCTGATTCTTCAATTAGATCCCATATTTCTTCTACATGTATGAGGATAAGTACTTGTTGGAGCACAGTGCCATCTTTCTCTTTCTTTAGTTTTTCCACAGTTCCTTTTTTTACTGCAAAACAAAGTGCCTTTTTTCTTTTAATTCAGTTAATATCACTACTTGTGTTCTTAATATTCTCTTTCCAATGTCTAAGCAATAGTTTTCTCTTCACATCCCAGGCAATCAATTCTAGCTGCTGCAGCAGACAGGCCCTGAAGTCTCTGTGGGTGAATATGATAAAAGTACATTTATTGCTCACATCATAATTAGAGGCTGGGTCCGTGGCCATTGCCAATCTTGCAGCAGTGCCATTGTGATACACAGCTTCCAAGTCACCATGACAGGAGAAAAGAGGGTGAAAAGATTGCATGTGGTGGATTTAAGGGCCAGGTTTGGAATTGGCTTATTTACCTTCTCTCCACATTGATTTGCCTAGAAATTAAGTACATCATAATATCTTAACTCATCAATATATCACCCTAACTTGAGGGGAGTCTAAACTCAATGAATGGATGCATGCCTGCATACATTTATGGATAGATGGGCTCTATATGAAGCATTAATAGTCTGCTATATACTCCAAATTCCTAATCTTTCTAATCCTCACAATTTTTTCTCTGTCTCAGAGCAACTGTGATTGTGTACTTGCACTATAGCTAGTCTGAACTGAGATGTGATCAGAGTATAAAACACATGCTGGATTTTAAAAATGTATTATAAACAGAGAATGTAAAATACATCCCTAATAAGTTTTCTGTTGTTTATATGTTCAAATGACAATAATTGGGTATATTTGGTTAAATAAAATATATTACTAAAATTAATTTTAGCTGTTCCTTTCTGCTCTTTATTTTATGTGGCTATTGGAAAATTTAAAATTACTTAGGCAGCTCAGTGTACATTTCTACTGGACAGCACTGCTCTAGAGATGTGATTTTCCATATATAAGCTTTTATTAAATTGTTTTTAACTCTTGCCCTTGAAACAATTCCATAAAGTTTTCTTCTACTTCTAAGTCCAAGAGAATTGCATGCCTTCTTCTAACAAATATCCTTATTCTTGTTTATTCATTCATTGGTGATTTCCTCCCCCTCACTATGAGTTAAATCCACCATCTGGATCTTTAAAATCCATAGCCCAGGATGAGGACTTATCCCATAAATATGCAAAACCCAGCTCAAGAGCAACTTGTTGGACTTATTCTGGGAAACTGTAGACCAGTCACTTGAACCCCCAGAAGGTGCTAGCTACTAGACACAGTTGAAATCAATACAAGAAGAAACGTACCCTGAGGCAGCTCCTCCAACATCATTTATGCCTGTCTGGTATTAAATATCTAAAGAATTAAAAGCCTCACATACTGGAAGTTCACTGTTGAGTAGTGCCTACTCTTGAAGCACGAGATATTCCATTGCTGTTGTTACTTGAGGTCCAAGAGAAGCCTGCCCTCCCTCCTAAATGAAACTTCTTTTCAGATTAAGATCAGGGTGTCTGTAAGAAGTAGAAAATTATTTGCCAGATGAGATGGTTGACTCATCTTTGCTCTCTCCATGTGGTACTTACTCTTCAATAGCTAATTTTCTATCTATGTTATTGGCCCTGCTGAAACTATAAAAAATATTAGAAACCATGGCAACATTTGGATGACTTAAGACATTATGAAGTTCAAAGAATCCAGCAATAGTTAAGTCCTATGCCTGGTTCTAGCCAGAACCCTAAAGGAACCTGAAGGAGATATGCATACAGGAAATAATGGAAATAAATGAAAACAATGAACTCAATAAACAAGGCTGCACTTAAGTGGCAGAAGCTGTAGGCCTAAGAGATCTCCTTCTGCACCTAAATCCAAACTCAAATCTTGGACTTTAATAAGCTAGAATAATTAAGTACCTATTCCCACCAAAATATAGACTTACCAACCACATGGAAGGGCCTGTTCCGGGATAGAAAGCTAGGGATGAGCTTATGACTGTAGTTATAAAGGCAGAAGAGAAGAAAGCCAAGCATACCACAGAGCCCACTAGACAACATGGTGCAATGAATGTCTTAGAAAAGGACAAATCAATAGCACCACCTTTAAGGAAGAAAGCAGGTGGCAGTAGTAATGAAGATATAAGGAACAGGAGCAGAGAGAGCCTAGAAGTCGTTTTCCTAGAAGTAATAGCCAAGTAGGGAGGAAAACATCAAAGGGAAATCTTTCCAAGTCATTGCTTTCTTTTTATTGGAATTTTTAAAAAGGAAAATATATGTGAACTAAAGATTATTTTCTGCTGGTGCATTATATCTCTACTAAGAAAAAATATTGTCCAAATTAGTGTGTATATTTGTTGTTGGTGTAGTTGTTATTATTGTTTGGTTTTTAACATGAGACTTGAGCTGATTTTGATCCTGGCTTTTCCCCATCTCACTGTGCAATTGCACATTCTTTTCTTCATTTTGTTTCTGCTCTTAGAATATCTTCCTGTATATATTTAGTACCTGATAGCCCAACACCAACACTTTTCCAGTCCTTATATTTCACTATTAGAAAGTCATCATTTCTTCTCTTAATTCTAATAGAATTGTATCTCTGCCCCATAATGCATTGTTTTGATAAACTTCTGGATAGGAATTTTCAATGAAACTTTTTATGTGAAATTGCTTTTAGGGAGGGCACACCATAATCTCTTCATAGACTGGTGGGCTGGGTCCTCTACAAAGCAGTACTGGAAGGTAAGGATGATAATTCTGACACTCTTTGGGAGGTGCAAGACCAGAGCGGTGATGGTGAAGACAAAAGGGACGTGATGAGTATCAGTTGGAATTCCGGACCAGCTTCAGAGTTGGAGAGCTGTAGCTAATTCCAATAACTTCCTCTTACAATTGAGTAGCAATCAGTATTTATTGGGTCCCATTGATTCATTCAGTCTTTCATTTATTAAGCACTTACTATATGCTGGTCATTTTCCCAGACAGGACACAGAATATAAAAAACAAACAAATTTCTATATACAAAAAACTTTATCTTGGTAGTAGAAGGTAGAAAATTAATAAGGAAATAAATATGTAAAGAAGATAATCTTACAGTATAACAAACCCTATGAAGTAAGTAAACAGAATTACAAGCTGGAGAATAAATAAGTTAGAGTGTGCAGGTCTGGGTGGTACAGGGCTACTTTGGATCAGATGGCCCAGAAAAAAACCTCTTGGAGAAGGTGATATTTGGACTAAGGCCTGAAGGATGCAAAGGAGCTAGGCATCTAAAGAGCAAGGAAATGTGCATTCAATGAGTGAGAATAGTATATTCAGTGGCCCTCAAAAAGGAAAGTGTTTAGGGTTTTTGTGGAAGTGAAAGTTGTCCACCGTAGTTTGGTGTGCTACAGCAGAGATCAACAAACCGTTTTAGACTTTCCAGGTTATGTCTCTTTTGCAACTACTCAATATTACCATTGTAGCATGACAGCAGTCCTAGGTAATACATAAATGAATGAATAGGTGAGGTTGTATTAAAATAAAACATTTATTTACTCACAATTCTGAAATGTGGGCAGGGCTCAGTGGGGATGGCTCCTCTCTGTTCCACATGCTATTGACTGGGGTGGCTCCACTGGAACTGGAGATTTCAATTGGTTTCACCAACATGCCTGGTGCCTCAGCTGAGGTGCATGGGATTACTTGGGGCTGGCTGGACTTCTCTCTCTCCCTTCAGTCTCTCAACCTCTAAAGCCTCTATTCATCTTCATGGGCTTTCTCTTCAGAAAGGTAAATGGATTTCTCACATGGTTCAAGGTCTCCTGAGGCCTTGTGTATTTGTTTTCCAGGGCTGCTATGACAAATATCACACATTGGTTTGTGTTGCCAGATTTTCTCTAGGTTCTTGGTTAAGTTACACAAAATAAATTTTAAGAGCAAACCAGGTTAGTTAGGCCATTAATTTATTAAGGAATGGAAAGAAGAGAAATGGGAGAAAATAACAGATCAAGGGTCCCAGTTAGAGAGGAAGGAGCTGTAAAGAGATAAAGAGGACTGATTTATAGACTACAATTTCCCATTACAGATTACAAAATGTCCAGATTTTACTTGCATGCTGTTCCAGGCAGAACGGGAGAAGGCAAGAGCAGGGGCTGTTCAGCCTTTGCACTTGCTTTTTGAACTATTAATTATTCCACCCCTTTTGCTAATGACAGGGGAGGAGTCCCAGCTGTTTGCTGTTTTGATTGATTATCCCAACCATCAATCCCTTGGGAGGGCCCAATGATAAGGCACCTGGAGAATATCCAGGCTCCCAGAGGAAATCTCGTTCTGTATGGGAGTTCTCGCAAGGTCTTCCAGCAGCCATCTTGTGGGGTATTGATGTCCATGTGGGCTTCCTGCCAGGTTCCAGATCCACCTATCAATTCCCTACTTAACTAGTCTGCCTCAGGTTGGCTTAAACAACTAGAATTTATTATCTCATGGTTTTAGAGGCTAGAAGTCCAAAATCAAGTTCTCACCACACTATGGTTTTTCCTGAAGACCATAGCATTCTTGTGCCGGCTTGCCACAATCCTTGGGTTTCCTTGGCTTACATCTCTGCCTCTGTCACTTGGCAATCTGTTTCCTTAATCTCCTTTTGTGGCTTTCTCTGACTTCTGGCTTCTTCTGACTGACTGTTTCAGAATTTTCTCTCTTTATAAGTCTTATAGTCATATGGACTAAGGTTCACCCTGATTCAATGTGTCCTTGTCTAAATAGGATCTCTGAAGATCCTATTCACAAATAAGTTTACACTTTAACTAATGAAAGGTCTTCTTTAAAAAAATGGATTTACACTCACAGGAACACAGATTAAGACTTCACCATATCTTTTGTGGTGGATATGATTCAATCCCCAACACCTGGAAAAGGGACAATGTCACTTCTGTCAGTTTTATTGATCAAAACAATTCACAAAAGAAAGAATAAGAAAAAACAAATAAGTAAATAAATAAAAGCAGTCACAGCATAGTTCAGATTCAGGTGTAAGGAAAATAGATGCCATCCCTTGATGGGAAAATTAACAACCTTACTTGCAGACAATTCACACACAGTGTGGACTTTGGATTTTTTTCCTAGTTGAATTAGGAAGCCATTTTATTTAGCATGGGGATGGCATGGTCTTTTTTAAGCTTTGAGAAATGGATAAGGCAAGGAAAGCAATCTTCTCCTTTATATATTCTTATAGCAATCTTTTCCCAAGGCTGTGGAAGAAGTAAAGAGACTCACTGCAATTGGCCTAAAATTCTCCACCTAATAAAAAGTGCCCCCCACTTAGCCTATTGTTATGGGGTGCCTAAGGGTTGCCTCCTGAGAGCCTCCTTGATGCTCAAATGTGGCCTCTCTCTAAGCCAAACTCAGCATATGAATGCATTACCTTCCTCCCAGCATGGGACATGACTCCCAGGAATGAACCTTCCTGGCAACAAGGGGTTACTACCAAGTGCCAACTGACAATATGACTGGAAAAAGACCTCGAATAAAAGGGGGGAAATGTAAAGACAAATGAGTTCACAGGGTTAAGAGACTTCAAGGTGATTCGGAAAGTCATCCCAGAGGTAAACGCTTATGCACATCTCAGTAGGACCTTGTAGGCTTCCAATGTGGATATACCCCAAATAGAGGGGCTCCTGAGGGATCTGGAGTCACTCAGGTCCTATATCAGGGTGGATAGCTCCAGAGTTTGGTGCCTTATCAGTGGGCCCTACTTTCGAATCTGTGCTCCCCGTGAGTGACAGAGTTGGACTCAAATATGTCTTCCCGGGCCCGGCTAGATAGCTCAGTGGATAAAGAGCTCGCTGGGAAACCACATGGGAGGCCCTGGGTTCGGTTCCCGGGGACCTCTCCTAGCGGGCAGACCGCCTTGAGAATGGCAAGCCGCCATGGGCGGGCCGGAGCCGCCGTGGGCAGGGCAAAAAGCTGCCAC
>PVKH010048235.1:0-10218 GCA_004027955.1 Chaetophractus vellerosus | reverse complement strand
TGGCTCTTCTTACATTAGTCCATATAAGTCTATTGCAGAAATTTTGATGAGTAAGTCTAGGGTGAGCCCACGAATTTGTGTTTAAACAAGCACTCCCAGGTAAATCCAGTACAGGTTGTTAGAAGACTACTTGTTGACAGTAGTTTAGCTTCATCACCTCTGTCTTAGTTGCCCACACTGGTGCTTCTGAAAAAGAATGGAGAAAGGTTGCAGAAATTTTTTAATGGCACCATATTGGTAAAATATATAGCTACTCCCACCCCCACATCTGCTTTCAAAAAACCTGAAAACAGAACTGGATTTGGTAACTTAACTTTTCATTAAATAGACCAGTTCATTCCTCAAAATACAGACCATAGGATATGGTCTTTATTTGCCTTATTGTGTCTTTATGCTGTTCAATAAATAGTATTTCAGGGGATAATGATCATATTCACAATTAGCTAACGACTCTGTTTCTCAGACTGGATTGGATTAGGGTCATTAAATTCCAAGTTATCCAGCATATTTAGCATCCATTCATTCATCAACTATTGAGTGCTCTTTGTTATATACTACCAACATAAATATAGAAATAATGTTTTATTACTATACATAATGAATAGCCGAATTACTGTAAAATAATTAAATTCAGTATTAAATGTCATTCACTTTACATGAAGGGATACAGTTCAACAAATAGTTTTTACAAACTGTGTTTAACCTTATTATTAGGAATTTTTCTTTCAGGAGGATTATTGACCTGTAAATGTAAACTTGGGAAATTTATGAAGTTCTGAACATGAAGTTTGAAGTCTCCTTTTTTCATAACTAATCAATTAAGAAATGTTTGTATTCATCTTTTTTTTAACATGCATTGTTAAGAGCATACCCTAAGAAGTAAAATCAGCCTTTTATTTTTATCTTTTTTTTAGTCTCTGACATTAAGACTTCAAGACTATCCATCTCTGTCTCATCTTGTTGTTTATGTACCATCTATTCATGGAAGTAAGGTAACAAATGGATTAAGATTGTTATCAGAATGTTTTGTGGATACACATGCAAAAAATTAAGTTAATTTTTGATGAATTCTTCTGCATACAGATTAAATAAAACAATGGCAGGTTTGGTGAGCCACCTAAGACTACTAAACCATCAGTGCCATCTACTCTTAACTTGAACTAAGCAGAATAAACACAAATCCACTTGTTCCAAGTGGGAACTAGTTCCAAT
Source organism: Chaetophractus vellerosus (assembly GCA_004027955.1). NCBI lineage: Eukaryota > Metazoa > Chordata > Mammalia > Cingulata > Chlamyphoridae > Chaetophractus > Chaetophractus vellerosus. The sequence goes on along the minus strand of PVKH010048235.1, from coordinate 9,006 downwards.
TTATCTATCATTCTTTCAAAAGCAATTAATTATTGGGGGTCCTTTTAGGTACAAGACTATGTGAAAGGAGTTATAGGATGCATCCAAATGAGGAAGACATTTGTGTGCTACATACTGTTGAGTATGGGGAGAGGAATATATTTAGGGCATGGGGAAGAATGAAAATAGAAGAGGTACCCAAAAATATATAATACAGATCAGAATATAGCAAGCACATGAATGAGTAAAAGGGAGAGGTATCTCTGATTGATAGAAGAAAGAAAAGCTTTATGATGAGGGGATATTTGAAATGGCCTTAAAAGATAGTTAGGATTTGGGTAGTGTCTTAGCTTGCTGAAAGCTGCTGGGAGCAAAATAGCAGAAATGGGTTGACTTTTATAATGGGGATATATTAGGTTAAAAGCTTACGGTTCTGAGGCTGAGAACATGTCAAAATCAAGGTATCATCAGAGAGGCTGTCTCACTGAAGGTTGGCTGCTGGCAATCCTAGACTCCTGCCATGTGGCAAGACTTAGTGGGAGTTTTGCTGGTCTGGGTCTCTGCATCTTCCTCCAGGCTTGCTTCTTTCCCAAGCTCAACTGTAGGTTATCAGTCATATGGCTTGTGTCTCCCCTCTTCTCTTCCAGCCTCTCAGGGTTTCTTCTTGGCTGCTTTTTCTCTGTGTGTCTCTGCTTTCAGCCCTCCATTTATAAAGGACTCCAGCAAAAAGACCAAGACCCAGCCTGGGTCATGCCTTACTGAAGCAGTCCAATCAAAAGCACTCCAACTGAATCTAATCCAATCAAAGGGTCCCACACCCACAGAAATGGATTAGCTCTGAGAACATGATCTTTTCTGGGGTCCACAAAAAGCTGCAAACTGTCACAGATAGATAGAATGAACATTCTAGACCTATGCTGTCTGGTAAGGGAATCATTAAGCATATGGCTATTTAAATTTAATTAGAATTAAATAAAATTTAAAATTCAGTTCCTCAGTTAAACTAGCCACATTTCAAGTACTCAAGAGTAACATTATTGCAGAAAGTTCTAATGGACAGCACTGTTTAGACAAAGGAACAAGGAGAACAATAATTTACTATGGAAAAGTAATCCAACTCTGTATTGCAGAATTTCTTGTTTGGAGGATTGAGGACTTTACAGAATTCAGAAGTCAGTAGGGAGCTGTAAGATTTTTCACCATAGTAGTAATGTCATCAGAGCTATGTGTTTTAGAAAATTAATCTATCTGTGGTGTTGGATAGCTCAGAAGCAGGAAGACTAGGTACCTTATAGGGGGTCATGAGATCTTGTAGTATGGAAATGGGAGCAGAAATAAAAGGATGGTGATTTTGAGAGAAGCAGGGGTTGGTGGAGGAAGATGATGGAGGTAAAAGGCCCTTTGTATCCTCCCTTTTTCCCATATTACCCACCAAACTTATCCTTCAAGATACGGCCCATGTTGTCCTCTTTTGCTTTTCCAGACTTCTCCACTAATCTTTTACTTACTTTCATGATATTTTGTGTACAACTTTAAAAAAAAAAAACTTACTACATTGAATTATAATTTTTTTGTTAGTCTCTATTGCCCTCACCATATTGTGAACTCTTCAGAGTAAGGACCAGGTATGTTTAATTTTACTCTATAACTTCAGCCTTTAGTGACTACCGCATAAATTCTCAAAAACTGTTTCTTGAATCAGAAAGTTGACTGAGATTTGTAGCCAAAATAGCAAAATTTAAAAAAAAGAGGGGTGCGGTTAGGAGTCATATCAAAGACTGAGTCTCACAAGTACCTTATAATGGATTCACTGTTTTGTTTTGCTTAGCTCAAGTGAGAGGTATTTCAACATCTTCAATACTAAATGCTCTCTTTAATGGTATTCCATCAGGTAAGTTGGTTTTGAATAATCTAACATCTTTCCCAAACTTGGAAAGCCTCGCTCTGGTTATTCCAAGAAATTAGCCTCTCGGCATATAGTCAGTCTTAGCAGACTAATAAATACATAATATGTCTTAATGCTCTTTGGAAATTAATCCTGCTGACTCTATTGTTATACAGCCCTATCTCACTAGAATGATGACTTTAGATAACTTTAGATAACTTTAGCCTTTCATGATTTTTTCTTTGTCTGTGTTACAGCCCATCATCAGGAAAATACATTTATTTAAACAGGCAGTTCTAAAAAATTTGGGGTCAACCCATATATTAATATATTTTTAGATATGCAAATATGGAATCATTTGCATTTTTGGTGACAGAAAATGAAATAATTAAGCCCATTAGAAATTTACTTGCCTCAGATGTTTTAGAGAAAGACCCTTGAGTTTTTCTTGGTTAAGGACTTATTCCATTGTGTAAAACTAAAGGCATAGCCAGAATTTTAAAGCAATGATAAAAATTCTATTATTTAAAATATAACTGCTTCTACAAACTGCTTTCATGTCTCAGATAGTGACTCACCCAACAGTACTCTGTAAAAATATAATAAATAATATTGTTCAATAAATGATTTCTGTAGTCTTTTAACAGTTGTTTTGTATAGTGAAAATGTCTGTGTACTTTGCCTTTTAAGTATAGAAGAGAAAATAAAAGTAAACCCCATTTACAAGTTTTTGCTTTTTGTTCCCATGTGTGTACTACAGTGAAATAGCAATTTCCCTCATTTGTTTTTCACTTTCAAAAATAATTTTAAAAATCTATCTAAGAGACAAACAAAGCAACACTGACTCAAAAACATCCAAATAGTACTTATCAGACAAAGCCTAGAATAGTGTGATAGGTGATACTTGCTCCAAAACTGAGATTTATAGACCCTTATTTTCCACTCATTCAGTAAAACTATTTTACTATAATTTAATTCTGTTTTTCCCAATAAATCAACCTTTTATATTTCAGTTTGTTGTAGACTGTGAATTCTTTAAAAAAGAGACACGATCTGTACAGCTTCCTGTAACTCATCTTTTTTCCTTTGGTAAGTACTTTGTTTTTGTAAATCTTATCATTACTTTTATTTTTAGCAGAGTACTGATATATTTTGCCACTTAATTGTAATTAAGCAGCACCTCTTAACATTAAATATTGTTGTATATTTCAACTGTAGTTCTTAGTATAACCATATGACATGGTTCAGTGGTTTAATTCTTTTGAGAATCATCTTTTGAGAAGTGAACTCTAAGAGAAAATTTTCCATAGTCATATACATTTGCAGGTAATCAAGTTTTTATGTGTGTATTGTGTGTTTGTTTTCATATGAATATATACTAAATATTGACCCTTTTCATAAAATGTTATAGAGGATATAAATTGCTGTATTCCTATGAAGCTTTCAAGATTTCTCTATATATTTTTTAAACTTTATTTTGAAATAGTTTTAGAGTTAAAGAAAAGTTAAAAATCAATACAGAATTTCCATGTGTCCTTTCCCCTCCTTTCCCCAATGTTCACATCTTAAATACACACGGTGCAGTTTTTAAAACTAAGAAATTAACACTGGTACAATACTATTAACTATACTACAGTTTTCTCCAGTTTTTCACTAATGGCTTTCTTCTCTTTCACGGTTCCACATTGCATTTAGTTGCGATGTCTCCTTACTCTCCTCGAATTTGTGATAGTATCACAGTCTTTCCTTGTCTTTCCTGACTTTGACACCTTTGAAGTATACTGGTCAGTTATTTTGTAGCTTATTCCCCAATTTGGATTTGTCTAATGCTTTCCTGTGTTTATTTGGAGGTTATTCTTTTTTGGCAAGATATCACAGAAGTGATGTGCTCTTCTTAGTGTTTCATAACAGAGAATACATGATGCCAATATTTCTAATTACTGGTGACGTTAACTTTGATCCCATGGTTAAGGTGGTGTCTACCAGGTTTCCCTACCGTAAAGTAACTATTGTTCCTTTTGTAATTAATAAATACCTTGGAGGAGATATTTTAAGAGTATTCAGATACCTGTTTCTTTAACATAACTGACTAATTTTACATCCATTGGTGGATCTAGTCTGTAGCACTTATTATTGTGGTATTTCAATGGTAATTTGTATTTACTTCATTCCTTCCATGTTTTTTAGTTGGAATTCTTTATAAAGGAGAGCTATTTCTTCTCCCCCATCTATTTATTTATTCAATTTTTATTTATTTCAGTATGGACTTATACATATTTGTTTTATTCATTGAATTATAACCTAATACTATTGTTTTTTGTTTGTTTGTTTGTTTGTTTGTTTTTGCTTAGGTTGTTCCAGCTTTGGATATTGGGAATTCTTCCAGGGTGGCTCCTATATACTTTGGGAATGCCCCTATCCTTTCAATGTTTTTTTTTTTAAATATTCCATTTGTGAAAAGAATCAATGATGACTCTATATCACCTACATTATTGAAGATAGCAAATTTGTAAATAAAAGCCCTGCCAAGAAAGCATACCTTTCTGAAATTGGAACTTTGTTCTTTGTTTTTTAAAGCACATCAATGTGGTTGTATTTTGACCAGTTTATTGTAGGAGAATTTTATTGTTAGGAGCTCATGCTTCCATACAGGAAGATAAAACCTGTAAACTATTTTTTAATATAAAAAATTCTGTTCTCATCTTTTTAACATAGTTTAAGCAAGCAGTACATTTATTTATTCTTTGGTATTCTAAGTAATATATTACTTTTAATTCAACAGGGTTGTCTTCACGGAAAGTGGTATTAAATACAAATGGACTGTTCTACAATATAGAGCTTCTTAACTTTGGACAGGTAATCATCCTAGCTATAACAAGAAAGATTTGATTTACTTTACTATTTATTTAGTTAAACAAACAAATAAATATTTGTGTTTTTTTGTTGTTGTTGTTTTTCGTGGTCAAATGCTACTAGATATACCAAGCTTTTAAAATCAACGTGGTGAGCAAGTGCTCAGGAGTCAAAGGTAAATGTATTTTCTGAAAAATATCTAAGAAATAGTATTGTCATTTGAAGAATCATTAAGTCTTCACTTGGATTTTCTATAATACTTATTCCTCCATATATTTTTATATGAAGAAAAATTAAATATATGATTAATAGGAAAACTGTTAATATTTCCAAGGAGTTTAACATAAACCTTTCTTAATAGTAGACATCTTCATCTGTTTCATTTTAAATATCCACATTTTTTAAATGCTGCCTATGTTGCTGTCTTTTTATAGTAGTAATTCAGATATAGCTGGAGAATGTTTTTCCAGTTTCTTAGTACTTTTCAAATGCTCTAATGTCTTTTGTAAGTCTGATTATAATTAAATCATCATTACTTGGGAATTCTCCATAGTTTCTTATTATGAGATATAACTCTTCCTTATTATTTTTTAATGAAATAGTTAATTGTGTAATTGGTTCAGTATTGTAGTAACTTATGTAACATTTGGTGTAACATAATGGTTAGTAATACAAATTTCTTTTTTTATTTTAACAGAAGAAATAACTAGTATCTATAAACTTCATATTCCCTGGTCTTATGAAGATTCACTAACCATTGCACAGTAAGTATGTGAAAGAATTTACTTTAGACTTTGGTGTTTAAATCACATGAACTATTAAAGTGCTTCTTAGTAAAATGTAGGTATCCTTCATGTAACATTGTACCCATAATTTAAGATAATATATAGTATTCTATTTAAATTATATATAACTTAAACCATACTTGCTTGAAACATGATCCCCTTCCCACCCTCTCCCCCTATTCTTGTGACCTAGAAGGAGCATTCAAACAACAGTGCATTTAAGTGGAAGTGCCCATCTGTAATGGGTTTTTAGATGTCTGACATCTAGCTTCCTCTGTATTATTTCATTTTTATTATCCTGAAGAATTGATTTAACATGGTTGTTCACTAACATTTTGTATTTAAGAATTGATATTTAAGTTATCATTTTAGGGCTCCATCATCCACAGAAATTTCTCTGAAGCTCCATGTTGCTCAACCAGAAAATGACAGCCATGTAGCATTGTTAAAAATGTACACATCATCAGACTGTCAGTATGAGGTAAGTTGTATGTTTGCTGAATCTTTAAGTAAGATTTATTTATAACATAAGCTGGAAATATTTTTTTACCTTAGCCTTAGATATGTGGCAATATGGAACCCGATTAATATTAAAAAATAGACATGTAAAATATTTTAAACATTGTCCATTTTGCCCATTAGCACTGCCTCAGTATTTCCTTAGCGGGAGCATTTAAAAGTATATATCTTAATAAGTAATAAAAAATAAAATAGACACTGCAAATTAACCTTCTAAATTTGAAAGCCCAACGTCCAGAATCCTCTATAAATTGATGTAAAGCATGAAATCAGCTGAATGTCTTTACTGAAATAATTGACATAATGTTTATTGCTGTACAGTTCTGCTGGGTTAGCTTTAGGATCTTCTTTCCTTTCCACTAATTTTAAACTCTGTTAGTCATTAATATGTACAATTTAGTACATATTGTGTTTGTTTTACAATCAAAATTCATGCTAAGAGAAGGAAAATAGACATGGGAGTAACATTTTATTTACTTATGGATTCATGAACTGAAAGAGAACCTCTCTGCATCAAAACATGCCAGAGTCCCAGGATTCCAGATTTAAGTGATTGAAGTGTACATTTAATAATGGTGACATCACAACTTTCTGGTTCATGTGAAATATCTTATTTTTGCTCATCTGCTTCAAACCAAGCATAAATATTTTGATTCTCTTTATTAGAACTAACTTTCTTAGGGTAAACTAAGATTGGTTTTGTCAAATGAATAGAATTTGTTGCTACAACCAGGTTTCATTTGGAACTATGTTATGAATTAATTTAGATTTCATGGAATTTATGAATACTTTGATGTCTTGCATTCTGTTTCTAACAATGAAGGATTTTGAGTTGTACAATATATTTAAAGCTGTACAACTGTAGGTTTTAGATTTTTTAAGTACTAGCTATATAGGTTGATAAATTTATATTTAATTTTTCAGCAAAGATATGAATAGTTTCTGGATTTAGTCATTCAGTAAATTTCTTTAGCTTACATGATCCAGAAATAAGATATTCTGGCATTCATACAGTGTTCAAATAATTAAAATATGGAAAAATATAATTAACAGTAGAATTACACATGATAAAATTTAAACATTGGTAATTCAGAAGATTCTTTAAGATCTAGAGTGCTTTTAGGTTTATCGTTATAAAAAATAAACTGTCTTAAAGATATGCAGAAATGCTCAATTTAATAACTAGAGGAATTTAGGGAAAATAACGGTTTTATTATCATTGTTTTAAACTAGGTGACAGTTAAGACTTCCTTTTCACAAGTACTTGGACAGGTAAGAGAGACTCCTCATTGATTACTTATTACCTTGTGAATATATGCTGTAAGGCAGAGGCTAGCAAACATTTTCTGTAAAGGGTCAGATAAATAGTTTAGGCCTTACAGACCATATATGGTCTCTCTTGTTGCTGCTGCTGCTCCTACAGCTGCTTTCTTCTTTTTTCTTCTTTTTCTTTCTTATACTCTAATAAAATCCAAACCATTCTTAACATGTGGACCGTAGTTGGCCAACCCCAGCTTTAAGGTGATATTTTCAATGTTTAATACCTCCTAGAAATGAGAGGTGATCGCTGATTCTCAAAGTAATAAATATTTTTTCCTAAATTAATGTCATATTAAGATTCCATGTGCTCACACTACACTATAATTCATAGTCCAATCAAATCTGTAGGCTTTTATTTTGTAGATTTTTTTTTAAGTTTTCTGATCGCTTACCATGTGCCAATTACTATTCCAAATGCTTTATGCAAATGAACACATTTAAGCCTCACAACCTCCTATGAGGTAAGTGCTATTATTATCTCCATTTTAGTCATGAAGACAAAGTAAAGTAGGGCTAAAAAGCACAGAGCAAGTGAGATGCAAAGCTGGATTCTAAACCCAGAGGTCTGACTCCTGAGCCTGCTGTGCTCCTTAACTTTCCTTCCATACTCTTGAGACTAAAGTATGCTACATATGTCCTAGTATATCTTAGCAGGCAATGGGTATCATTTAGTAATAAGGTAGAAAAATAAATTTTTCCTTTTTTCTCAACTCTTCTTCCTCCCCCCAAAGCTATAAACTATAAATCATAAGATGTGATACAAGTTTTTGTTTTGTTTTTTTGTTTTTCTAATGTCTTTTAACCTGGAAATCCTGGTTGCATAACCTGCAATTTTATGCAACATTTTGTGTAAGCATGCATTTCCATAGCTTTCGTTAGATTGCCATGGGAGTCTATTGCATGTTCTAAAAAAGTCTGTAGAATGAAGAACATGCTTTAAAATAAATTTCCTTTTAAACATTTTAATGTAACACTTTGTTTTTGTTATATGCATGTTTTCTACAAAAATTGGACCAGCTAATAGAATGACTTGAGGCACTATAACATAATACTTAAGAACTTAGGCTCTTTTTTTAAATCCCAGTTCCATAAGATTTCTAAAGACAGAGCAGCAAGAAAGGTTAATAACAGCAGCTAAGTTTCTGATAGGTTAACATGTAGCAGTTTTCTAAATGCTTTACACAAATGAACACATTTAATCCTCACAACCACTACAGGTAAGTAATATTATTGTCCCCATTTTGCTGGTGAGGACATAGAGAGGAAGAGGGTAGTAACCTGCCCATCAATTACATTTTTTATTGTGCAAGTTATTTGGGCTCCCTGTGCCTGAATTTCTTCATCTACAAAATAGGAATAAGAATAGAACCTATCTCAAAGGATTTGGTAGAAGAAAGCATGAGATAATACATGTAAGGTATTTATCATCATGCCTGGAGCATGCTAAATGCTCAGTGAAGGTACCTTGAAAAATAGTTTTGTAGCATATACCAGTGAATTGTATATTCTCTTTATTATGCCTTTGAAGAAAATTTCAGATAACATGTTTCTAATATGCTATATATTTTTAACATTTATTTTACTTAGAATTTTGATACCCATCTCTGGAAATATCTTTGTGCCTATGTCAAGAAAGACATAAAGTAAAGAATAACATCTTTATAT
>PVKH010048234.1:0-10221 GCA_004027955.1 Chaetophractus vellerosus | reverse complement strand
AAAGGAGGGCTGCTTTTTTGTTGTTTTTGTTACATATCTCCCCCCTTTCTGCTTGCTCTGTGTGTCCATTCTTCTGTGTTCTTCTATGTCTGCTTCTTGTCTCCCCCATCTTTGTGGAGATGTGCCGAGTCGGCCTTCCATGCAGGTGGCTCACCCCGCTCATAGGTATCTCCATTCTGTTTCACAGGCAGCTCCACTCTGTGTTTTGTGGGCAGCACAACTCTCTGTTTTGTGGGCTGCTCAGCTCTTTGATTCACAGGCGGCAGCTCCGTGTTTCATGGGTGACTTGCCATGCCCGTCGCAGCTGTGCCCTACCCATGGGGGCTTTTTGCCTTGCCAATGGCAGCTTTGCCCTGCCCACAGTGGCTTGCCTTTCTCAAGGCCATCTGCCCATTTAGAGAGGTCCCCAGGAACTGAACCTGGGGCCTCCCATGTGGTGTACCATCTCCCTTATCCACTGGGCTATACAGCCAGCCCCATCACCTATTCTTGAGAATGGTACAAGAGCTTTTCAGAAGAATAAGTGTCCTTCTCTTTTGGAGTGCAATGTTCTGTATATTACTATTAGGTCTAGTTCATTTATCATGCTATACAAGTTATCTGTTTCCTTATTGATCCTCTGTCCAGATTTTCTAGTAATAAGAGTGGTATACTGAAGTTTCCAACTATAATTGTAAGGATGTCTATTCCCTCTTCTGGTTTTCAAGCATTTACCTTATAATTAGGGGGCCCCTGTTATATGTGTATTTAGGATTGTTATTGCCTATTGGAATATTGTCTCTTTTATTAATATATAGAATGGGGAGGATGAACCTGAGTTACCTCTAGACCTTGCAGAAATACCTTCCCCAGAGCACACTTGGAGTGGTTTTCAATTAGTCATTGACCAACCTCCTCAGCGGTATAATTTCCTGTGAGGCAAGTACCAGCTGGAATGGATGATTAAAGGAGACAGAGAGGCTATCTTTACTTCTACATCCCATTCTCAACTTCTTCAGATCTGTACATTTAGAAGAACTAAGTCCCCAGTTATCAGAAAGGTCCTCAAAAAAAAGTAAAAGGCTATAACTCCATTTTTGCAACACATAGTCCTAATTGAGAACACATACAGTCTCTATTAAATGTAATTATCACCTCTGAAGAGAGACGATTTACTGGACAACAATAATCCAGATAAACCAGTACATGTCCCAGGGGATCAAGTTGTTTGAAGAATTAAGCCAAATTGGAATCCAAATAAACAGATAAGCCTAAATTAGATCACTGTAAAGCTTGCATTATTGTGGGCCTCAGGAACGGGGTGCTGAAACAAAACTAGTAATAGTCCAAAGCCATCAAGAGACTCCACCAGTCTATTTAGTCCAGCTGCTTGAGGTCCATCATCAATAAACTGATATTATTCAAGAAAACTCTAGATTCATGCTAATTTGCACACTATTAATACACCCTTTATAAGTCAAAGTGCTCCCAATATAAGACGAAATCTACAAAAGCTAAAAGAGGGATTGGGCAAGCCCATGTCAGAAATTGTAGAAATTGCCTCTCAAGATTTTCACAACTGAGAGACTACTCATGGAAACAGCAAAAGATTCAGGCTGCCAACATAGCCAACTCCATAGTTAGTCAAGAAAGAATAAGGACTTGAGGAAGAAGGGTACAGAAAACCTAATAAATTTGGTAAGAGAAAATGAGGCATTGCCCTGTTGACTGGCAATGGCCTGTTGACCTACAGAGCTGAGGCAATGGTCTGGTAACTTACATCAGCCTGCTGAGCCACACAGGCAAGTTAGGAAGGGGAAACTTGCAGCAGAAACACCCTGCAGCTTTCAGTAAACAGCACACACCCAGTGGATGCATTGTCAGGAGGCAGCCAGCAACATCATTACATGGCAGGATAGATGGGCACCAGCAACCCCCAATCACTTTCAGGTTACTTCACATTCTGTGGACAGTGGCAAGATGCCAATCACCACTGGCCAACATGCCCTGCAGGGCTTGTGGACAGCAGGCAGAAGCCAATCACCACTGGAGAGCAAACCCTAACCCCCTAAGAGAATCAAATCAGCAACAGAGTTCCCCAGCTTTATCTCAAATATGCCAATCAGCACAGACCCTGGAGTCCTGTACCTCCATAAAAAAATACACCAGGGCAGAACTTTGCATTTTTCTCCCTTGATAATGTCTACCTTCATTTCCCTGAAGGTGTACTTCTGTTTTCTTGCCTTACTCTCCAATAAATTCTTTGCTTGTTAATTTAATTTGTCACTCATCCTTGATTCTTTCTCATGATGAAGCCAAGAACAAAGATACTGGCTCTGATAACATATCATGGTGAGCCAGGGAGGAGATAACCATCTCTGGTAACCACAGCTCCCCTGCTTCCAATAATTCTCATGATTTTTTGACCTCTAACTGAAGTCTGTCTATGTGTGTTGGGTGGAGAATTTGGACATATGCATCTGTCTATATATATATGGTTGTCTCTTTCTATTACATTGTGAATGGGTCTCCAGCCCTGTTCCCAAAAGACATAACCTCACTTCAACTAGAGATTTCTGGCTCCCTTTTTGAAGGTGATAGGGGCTAGGCCCTGAGCCATGCAAATCAAGGAGATTCTAGGTAGCAGGTGAAATCATCCCTGGAACCTGACTGAGGATATCCCCCAAGTCAAGCAGGAGTCCAATGGGAACACAGGAACCCATGGAATCTGCCCCATTCTAATCCCTTCCCAGTGTAAATGTTGCCACCACTGTTGCTTTATCAAATATTCTCAGACTTTCCGTATGTGATCTTACCCCTTTCTTTAACTTCAACCATCTCCTCAGTCTATAATTTCAAAGCCCTCAAGGTGATCACAACAATGCCAAGTCACTTGACCTTCTTGTGATAAGATGTTTTTGTCTTCTCTGCAGAAATCTTCTTCAATAATTATGCTTAAAAAGTAAACAGATCCAGTGTAATTCCAGGCTTACTCCTCACCCACTCCTTGAAGACATAAAATCAATCATAGACCACTTCCTTAACTGGCCCTCTGATTTCTGGTCCCATCTTTCTAAGTGTAGCTTACATCCTAATTATCTTAAAAATCTAATGTAAAGTGGAAAGGGTCTGTAGAAAATTTGTTTTCCTTATAGGTCAGATCCCTGACTTTCAATCACTAGCCAGTTGAAAAATAATCAAGCTTAAGAAGCTCACCCTCCTTTCAGGGACAAAATTCAGCTTGGCAGCTTCAGCAAATCTAGACATCTCCCAAGATTTAAATGGTTTGGGTGCTTCAGTTTAGAGGGTCCCAAACAGCCCCTCAGACTTAGGTGGCTTGGGCACTTAGGTTTGGAAACTCAGTTCAAATGTCCCTGAGGAATTGAACAGCTTGGGTGCTTCAGTTTGGATGATGAAGTTTAGTCAGGCTGTGTCTGGGTTGTCAATTCAGCTCACATACTTTATCCCACATTTCTCCTTAGAATGATGGGCACGGCCTCCAATATTTCAGTGGATGCCCCCTTGGGATTCTTACTCAGGGATTAAGACAATCTGCCTACTAATGTTTTAAAAAGAAAAAAAAATGATCCTTTCCTACCATACCATGTGACCATGGTACAAATTAGAAAATGGCCAAAAGTGACCTCTGTATGGGATGCTGAATTCCAGTTGAAACTGTGTAAGATGGAAAAAGGGGACTTGCAGATGTGTGGGCTAGAGTCCATGTAACCTCGTGTCTCTTAAAAGGGATGAGGAAATGTACTACAAACTGGTCAGTTATAATAAGCTCAGGGAAATTACTCAGAGGCAGAATAAAAAAGATCAGTAGTTACCTTTTAACTACTGACATTGAAGTCACTCTGTCACTTCAGTGCCAACCAGAATGCAGGCTTCCATGGAAGCAGGAATCTGCTTCAAGTGTGGAGAAGTGGGCCCCTGGCCCCAGGCTGCCTTGGCACCAGGACCCACCAGGGCTTTGCTCCCAAGTGGGATGGTAGAGACATGGGCCAGACATGGCTCCCTGGACAATGTTGCAAACCTTCAACCTGGAGGAGCCTGGGGTGACCCTTGGTATGTCATGTAAGATCATTAATTTCTTATTTAACATAGAAGCCATTTGCCTGGCCCTGACCTGTCACTCCAAACCTCTCTCAACTAGGTCATGCCTGGAAAGGGGAGTGAATGGGGAATCCAAATCAAGGCTATTTGCAATGTTGCCTCAGCTTCCTGTAGGCCCCCAGCTCTGTGATAACAACTGCCCAGGGATTTTCCTGGAGGAACAATGCTGAGGGTTTCAGGATGAGGTCTCTGCCATGGGTGACCTTTGTATGCAGGTGAAACTAAAGTGTGGTCTTTCTCCAAGCTAAGTAAGTGTGTAAAATTCTTTCTTCTGTTCTAATCAGTGATTACTTAAACTTTGTCATTCTGCTTATATCTAGGAAGTTGTTCAATCAAATTGGGGGTATGCCTTTTACAAATTGAATAACAGTGAAAGGTAACCTAAAACTGAGTCTTTAAATTTCAATTCTATCTTTTAATTATATTTAATGTATAAAAGAAACAACATGGTTTCTTTTAGAAAAATAAGTTCACTTGTTGGAGAAATAAGAAAATCTAGCAACATTATGGTTACTAATAAAATAGTTTTAGTTGCTTTGTTAATAATGTGCCCAGTTTGCTTTAAGCAAAAATTTACTAAAAACTGTAACTGAATTGACAAGATCATTATATAAATGCTGTTATATTATAAAACAGAAAGAAAAAAACACCTGAAATTGCTATAACTGAGTGATTTAGCCTAGACTTGCTATTGAGATGCTAATTGTGGTAGTTTGAGATTATTTATGAATCCCAAAAAGAGAAAGATTATGTTTGTCAACTAATCTAAATCTCTGGGTGTGTATACCCAGAAGAACTGAGAGCATTGACATGAATAGACATCTGCACACTGATGTTCATAACAGCATTTTTTATGATAGCCAAAGTTGGAAACAACCATTAACTGAGAAATGATTTCCCAAATTGTGGTGTATACACATAATGGAATAGCATGAAGCAGTAAGAAGAAATTAAGTCATGAAACATATGACAACATGGATGGACATGGAGGACAGTAGGTTGAGTGAAGCAAGTCAGACCACAAAAAGACAAATACTGTATAATTGTGCTGTTATGAGCTAAATATATTATATGAAATATAAATATGTGAAATATAAATATGCGTAAAATTGTCTATATAGGACAATTTTTCTTTGACACTGAACAAATGTAGTGTTAATACAACAATATATTAATACCAAACAAAAATTACATTATACTAAGTGAAGGAAACCAGACACAGAGTACTACATACTGTTTGATTTCATTTATATAAAACATAAATATAATTCAATTTATAAAGATGAAAGTAGATTAGTGATTTTGTTCGGCTGGGGGAGGAATGATAATGTGTGTGGAGTCTTTATATTTGGGGTAATGAAATTGTTCTAAAATTTTTGAGGTGATGAATGTACAACATTTTGATTATACTGAAACACAGTGATTATATGAATACCCAGTGGTTATACACTTTGGACATTCACAGATTGTATTTGACTATATCTTAATAAAACTGCTTAATAAAGAAACAAATAATTGTGCAAGAATAGTCAGAAAGAGAAGTTATACATAGCAGGGGATGCATAAAGAAATTGAGAGGTAAAGAATTTTCTTCTTTATTTGTCTATGTTTTGTTTATTATTATTATTGAAATAATAAAAATACTCTAACAAGGATTGAAGTGATGAACAAACAACTATGTGCTTACACCAAATGCCATTGATTATACACATTAGATGAATTGTATGCTTTATTAATATGTATCAATAAAATTGATTAAAAATACATAGTGTGCAACCAAAGATTGAAAGACAAAATACAAAATCAAACACACATACAGAAAGGTTATGATGGGCCGTCTAAAGAAAGAAAAAAAATCATAAAAAATTATCAACAAAGAGGAAAAGTCTTTGGCTCTCTGAAAAAAATACTTTAAAAATATGGCCTCCACAAGCCTCCTCATGAAGGCAAGCATCCTGATAAAGGCAAGCCACCCTGCAGCAAGCTGCCACATGGCGAGCTGCCTCAGTGGGATGATGTGGCAGGGTGAGACAAGCAAGCACAGAAAAATGCAAAAAGCAAATGGAGTGGCTGGCCTTAGTCCAGTGGATAGGGCACCAGTTCACCACATGGGAGGCCCCAGGTTTGGTTCCCAGGGACCTCTCTGGACAGGCAGACCACCTTGAGAATGGCAAGCCACCCTGGGTGGGGCAGAGCCACCATGGGCAGGGCAAAAAGCCACCATGGGCAGAGCAAAACCACCACGGGCAGGGCAAGCCACCCAGGAATGGAAGCAAAAAAAAAACCTGCGCAATGAGCTGACTCGGCATGTCACCATAATGGGTTGAAAAGGGCAGACAAAGAAGAACACAAAAATGAAGACAGCAAGAGCAAGCAGAAATGGGGGGAATATGTAAAAAAAAAAAAAAGCAAATGGCATAGCGAGCACAAGCAGCAAGGGGGGCTATGTAAATAAATAAAAATAAATCTTTAAAAAATTTTTGCCTTCAAAAATGCTTAAAGTCGTGCTTCAAGAATTGAAGATTATCAGAACATGATAAATGAACAAGATGATAATTTCAATAAACAGATGGAAATTATAAAAATGAGTTGAAGTCCACAACTGAAATAAAAAATTCCAAAAGTATTTCAACAGAAGAACAAAACTGGTAGAAAAAAATTCTGTGAATTGGAAGATAAGGCAATTGAAATGATTGAGAATGAGAAGTAGAAAAAATTTTAAAAACTGAACTGAGCCTAAGATTCCTAGGGGACACTTTCAACATACCAACATAAGCATTATGGGAGATGTGGAAGAGAAGAAACAGAGAAAGGGGCAGACGAAATATTCAAAGAAACAATGAGAGGAAACTTCGTAATTGTAGCAAAAGACATAAATATACCCATTCAAGAATCCTAACAATCCCCATATAGGATGATATACAGGAACATACCTAGACACACTGTGGTCAAATTGTCAAATTCCAAGGAGAGGGAAAATGTACTGAATGGTACAAGAGAAAAGAAAGATGTCATGTACAAGGGTACTCCAATGAGATTAAATGCCAATTTCCCAACAGAATCCCTGCTAACTAAAAGGCAGTGGGATGTAATATTAAAAGTACCGGAAAGAAATAATTATTCACTAAGAATATTATATCTGGCAAAACAGACTTTCAAAAATGACAGAGATTAAGAAATTTTTCAGAATTAAAAAAAAATCTAAAGAAGTTCATCATCACTACAGATGCAATAATTTCAATAACAAAGGGCATTATTCAAAATAAAAGGAAAGGAGACTTGTCAGTGGATTGAATTAGTATTTAATATTAATATCTGCAGTAAAAGCAAATATTTGGTTAATTTAAAGCACCTGTAATATTGTTTTGGACTTCCAGGGAAGATGGAGGAATATGGATCTACATGATGCAATAGTTTCATCAAAACAAATTTTAAGCA
The DNA here is from genome assembly GCA_004027955.1 of Chaetophractus vellerosus. Taxonomy (NCBI): domain Eukaryota; kingdom Metazoa; phylum Chordata; class Mammalia; order Cingulata; family Chlamyphoridae; genus Chaetophractus; species Chaetophractus vellerosus. Next base: position 2,685 of record PVKH010048234.1, on the reverse strand, counting down.
GGCAGTAACATTGTTAAATAACTCTTCTGAGGCTCTGAAGGCAAGAACACTGTACAGGATCCAAGGAAGAGCAGGAGGAAGAAATTGATATAAGTATGGTTAAGAACAATAAGTTTTTCTTTCCATGCCATGTTTGCTTTCACCCATCACCCATTCATTTGATGGGTGACCTCAGTAACCAGTCCTTAGATAGCTAGCTGGTGACAAAAATAAAATATTTTCCTCAAGAACAGGGGAGGGCACAGCCAATCACTGATAATGGCTTATGGTTAGTTCATTTAGACAACTCAGCCCAGGCTCTGAGCTATTGTTTCAACTCACAGCAGACAAAGACAGTGGATGCCATTATTTCAACTGTGCCATGGCTATGGGGAGAGATATTGGATATTTAAAGATGTACAATTCCTCAGGTTCTTGGGCACAGTTAACTGAAGGGCAGCATATGCTAGACAAGCCAGGAAAGCTTAGCTTTGCAGAGATGTCAAAGAGGCTTTTGGTGTCCTTCCTGACCCCTCCCCATAACCTTGTGGAGCTGGAAGCCCTGGTTTGGCTGCAAAACACTGACAAGGGAAAGTCCTCCCTGGGGTGTCTCTTCTACCAAACAAAAGCACCTAGAAAAAATGAAATGAAGATAAAAAAACAACTTGAGAGACAAAAGATAAATAGAACAGATGAAGAATATCAGAAAAAGAATAGAGGACACTTTCTCCTGGAGGGGAAAAATTTGCAGAGAATTTCAATCTTAAAAATTGTTTCTCATATCTAGGACAAGAATCAGATGAAGAAGAGCTGACTAAATCTGATCAATTAAACTTGAACTATTCTAAAGTCTAGAATAAGGATGAGTAAGTGTCAAGAAAGAGCCTTATCACAAAGCCAATCAAAAAGAAAACCCTAACGAAGAAAGATAAATTAACCCTGTATGTAAATACATAAAAATAATGAGAAGCCTAGTCATCAGCAAAAGAAAATTACTAGCCATACTAAGAAACAGAAAGATATGGCCCAGTCAAAGGAACAAATGAAAATGACAGAGGAGACACAGAATTTGGAAGAAATAATCAAAGATGTTCAAATAATCTCCTAAATCAATACAAGATGAAAAAAATAGAGATAAAGCATATTAAGAAGACACCTGAGAGCATAAGAAAAACTTTGAACATATTAAAATGAACATAGAAATTATAGGGATGAATGACCCAATAAAAGAGATTCAAAATAAATTAGAGGCTTTTTATTAGCTTCTGAACTAAAATAATAAAAAAGGCAAGTTTCATTTTATTTTCAGAAAAAGCCCCACAGCCATTTTTAACAAACCAATTATATGGATAGATATTAATAAAGCGAAAGTCTATCCAAAGAGTACAATCAGTGGTATTCATTATATCTGTTAGACCCCAAAGCTGGGCTTTTGAGGGTAACCATAAATGTAGAAAAAAAAAACTTTAACATGGTACTTAGGCAAAACTTACATTTATTATGTCTGCAGACAGGAATCAAAGTTGGTCTAAAGTGACTGACACCTGACCCCCTATGGTGTGGTTTTACTCTTGCTTAAATAATTAAGTTACTGCTTAGCATTTGCTTTGATTATGTACTAGCTTTTATACATGTGGATGAACACAAATATATAATTGTATGATTAGTATGTTCAGGGATTCATGCATGCACACATACTGCATGTTCAAAATGGGGGAAGAAAACTCCACCCTTGGGTGGGAAATTTACTACCTTAATTAAGCAAGTTGAAGTGAGGACAACAAGGGGCTTTTTCTGCACTGGTGCTGCCAACTGGTTGAGGCTGTTTTTCATACTTCATTGCTTCAACAGTGTTTTCTTGACCACCGGAAGCAGAATTTGGAATCAAGAGAGGATTACAACTCATCTTCTAATTTACATATAATTCTTTCCTGTGTATCCTAGCAACAGGAATTAAAACAAGTTACTTTCAGGACTTCGGCCATCCTACACCCATCATAATCAAATGAAGTTGTGCATTCTTCACTTCAATCATTTCAGAGCATTTTCATTATTCTGACAATACTAATAAAAAACCCAAATGAACAAGTAAAAAACTCATCCCCTCTCAATCTCGCTATGCTGTATATGGCATCTATTCTGTTTCTGTCTTTCTAGTATATTTGTAGAATGGAAAACTGAGGGTTAATCTGTGCACAATTTGGGAAAAGGTTGTTTATAAATCTTTGGAAATGAATAGAAATGGTGAAAGCACACCATAGTGTTTGTAACTAGGAGAGCTATTATATGGGTATGAGAGCGGTTGAAAGGGTAAGTCTTAAAGTCATGGTACTATAAGGAAAGCTATAAAATATCATAGTACTACAAGAAAAGGTATAAAATGCTTTTAAAAATATAACATGAGGCTGTATAACAATGAAAAATGTAAAATATGAATATGGATTATATTGCATATATAAGACTATATTTACAATATATAAACACAAATAAACACTAGAGCCATTTTAAACAGGATTTAAACAGGCAGAAGAATGAATCAGTAAACTGGAAGATAAAATACTTGAAATTTCACAGATAGAAGAACAAATAGAGAAAATAATAGAAAAAATATTGGGTAGTGTCTCAGGATTTGAATGTCATGAAGCTCACAAACATAGACATCATGGGTTGATAGAAGAAGGATAAGAGAAGGGAAAAGGGAAAAAA
>PVKH010048233.1:0-10214 GCA_004027955.1 Chaetophractus vellerosus | reverse complement strand
TTTATTTTTGCAAAATAATAAATGGGCCCAGGCAACAGTATTTATAATTGCTAGACAAAACACCAGAAAGAATATCATTCTGACTATTTTGAAAAGAAAAATATTCAGGAGAAGTAATGGACTAGATTTATAAAATCCATTATAATAGAATGACTAGACTTCAGTTGTCTATTATAGGCATGGGTGGTTTCCTTATTTATTCAATGAACATTGTTGGGGATCTACTACATTCATCACTTCTGAGATAGGCACAATTGGGCTGGAACAGTGGGGAGAGAAAACCAAAATAAGGTAATCTTCAATGGTATGAGAATATACTGTTCAGAGTTCAAGGAAATGATAATCAATAAAGCTCTAGTAATTAGCAGAGTTATCACAGCTTGAATTTCCAGGAAGAATGATGCTTGAAAAACTACCTAAATAAGCATTTGCTTAGTAATAGCAGGCCAAGCCTCAGTCTACAAAGGACTTGAGAATCACAAGGGATGCCGACTTGAAAATCAGATAATGGAACCAAGAGAAAAACCAAGTCATGTGAACTGGGACTCTGCAGAAAATTGGAATAGAAAGCTTAGGTTAGGAAAAATCTATAATAGGCTACATCGGACAAGGAAAAGAATAAACATCATTGCTGGGCTGGAGTTGGCTTATACCAACACAGAAGAGCCAATTTTAAAATAACCATAGTTTCTAGGTGTGTTAACCAATACCACAGGCCCTAGATCTGCTCTTTCTACAAAATTTGGGATTTCTAGCTAGCCATGTAATTACTGTGTTATTTTTTGAGCTTGAACGCTATCTTTATTGGTGGCTGCTTTTAAGCCGACAACGGAAAATCATTATGGCTTACTCTCCAATTTAGGCTTAGTCCTTGTTTACTCCTGAAATAGACTCTTGAAGGAGAAGTATTCACTCTTGCCAGGTGTATAACATTGCAAGGGCTTCTATAATAAATACCACAGACTGCTTGGCTTCAACAACATGAATTTATTGCCTCGTTTTGGAGTCTAGAAATCTCAATCAAGGTGATGACAGGAACATCTTTCTCCAAAGTCTGTAGCATTCTGGGGGTGGCTTGCCTGCAATCTATAACTCAATCTTTGCTTCTGCCACATAGCCCTCTGTCTCCATCTGTCTCCTCTCCTATGACTACTACTGTGTCCAATTTCATCTGTTTATAGGTCTCCAGTTATAGTCGGTGAAGAACAACCTTGATTCAGTCTGGCCTTAACTTAACTAATAACCTCTTCAAAGATTGTATTCACATCCCCAGGACCGTGGGTCAGGACCTGCACATGTTTTGTAGGGGACACGATTCAGTTCACAAAACCAGGTATGGAATTGCAACCATAAATCAGAAGTAGGCCTGTCAGGGAAGTGTTTTACAAATAATTACTCCTTAAGATGGTGATGGGAGTCCTTTAAAGAGGACTGAAAGAGTAGGGTAAGTGTGTCAACACTCCAATGGATACCTGCTCCCTGGCCTTTGTTGCAAGTTTTGGAACTTGAGGATAAAAAGCCCCACTCAGACAATACATTAAGAGAAGGAGAGTGCTATAAAGTAAGGAGGTGATGTGGTTGTTTAGAAAAGGAGTGCCTAACAAGCCATTAGCCAACCATGTTTTCATTCTCTGGTTCTCTTATTTACTAGAGGTTATGGTGAATATCCCTTAAGTTTCTTCATACCTGAATGAGACATCAACTGTATCTGAACTTGAGAATTAGTGTTCCTGGTAGGAATTCACCATGAAGAAGTTTAGGGATATATCATAGAAGATAATATGGGCTGTACAACAAAGAAATTATCTTTGGAAATAATGGTTTGGAAAAAAAGATCAAACTAAATTCAAAAGTTCTCAACCCAGGACTGTGTTTGTGAATATATATGGATATATAGTTAGTAATATGGACTCAAATCTCATGGCAAGAAATGTAGACACACACACAAATATACACATATAAGTATTGTGGAATCAGATCTCATGGTATAACCACAACGAAGGAAGAGCTGTTGACTTTGAGTGGGAAAAAATGATCAGAAAATCGCAAAGGTGACAATAAAGCAAAATATATTTCCTTCTTGGCCCAGATATGCTGTAGAAATATGGAGAATAAGAATTATAATCTTAAATACTACAAAGAAAATGGCTTTTCATTTAGGAAACACCATGCTTTAATTAGATTGATGAATAAAAAGAAATGTTCTTGGAAATTTTCTTTAAATGTCTTAACAACCACTAAGATTTACAAGTACTGTATATTGGACTGCACAGGAGGAGGATCAGTGATTCAGGAATCCAGAAAGTATAGTAATGGAGTTAGATGGGAATACAAGTAAAACATTGACTGTATAAGATTAAGTTTGGGTTCTGGAGGGACAATCAGAAATTTTGGACTGAATTTATCAAATCCCAGCGTCACAGTTTGAAATTTGAAAATATAGTGAGTCTTTCAAAAATCTTCCTTTCACAAAGGATTCTTGGTATTATTATTGGATCATACCTACGGTTGTGGTAATAGGTTGGGAGTAGGCAACAACTAGTACAGAAATCTTTCCAGTCTGTCTACAGGGATGAAATAGATTTGAAACATTAGGATTGAGCTTTATTTTGCGTTTGTTTTTAATTAAATGTCTTTCATAATTTGGAATTCACGATTTGCAGTTCTTAATAGTAGATATTTCATATTGTGCTAATTTTAATGACATAAGATAGCTCAATTCAGTAACCCAGTATTTCCCTCTCACTAAGGGACAATTTCTGCCCCCTAGCTTATCTTCTCTACACAAAGGAGAAGACAGGTTTGTTAAGTTATGATTAAAGATCAACTGGACTGGTAAGTTCAGTCTACGCTACCCTAAGTTAGGTCTAGGCTACCCACACAGCCACACACTAAGGTCCAGATGGTGTGCCCTCTTTTCCAAAAAGAAGCTCAGCCATCATTTCTCCCTTAGAATGCCCTTTATCAGTAGTTAGTCTGAGAAGAAAAAATCAATATTTTTGTATTGATTCAGAAAAATCCTAATTCATCTCGGTCTTTTCTCTAGTCAGATCTTTTCCTTCCATGCACTTACATAATGAACCTTGAAACCTGGAGTCAGTAGACATGTTCTGCTCTAGCCCTCTTCTCCCTGTTGCCATACACAGCACAATATTCCCCATGTACCTGAGAGGAATGCCTCAGAAATTAAATTAAACTTTATAAACAAAGACCAATGCATTTATTTTTTACCATATCATTCTCTAAACATATATTTTTCTCCAAGACGTCTTGCTGTCAGGTGGAAGTAATACCAGATTTTAGCATCCTGGGTCCTTTATTACTCAAAAATTTATATGTACCCACCTTTTCATAGTACTTACATCTAAGTTTTTATGACAGGAAATCCAAGGTAGGCTGCAAGGAAATACATATTCTCAAAATGCAGTGCAGTTTATTATAGACAACTTCTCTTTTTAAAAAATGCATTGGAATATCTTTAACTCTAGAGCCACTACTATATAACTCCTGGAACTTTCTAACATTGTTAACAGCTATGTATTAATCCTTGCTGCAAATCCTGTCTCTATGGAAATGTTAGATGCTATGACTGAATATGTGATAAAATATCCAAGTTCAATTCTTTCTAAGGCTAACCATAAAATTATCTCCTTATAAATTAAATGGAATGTTTCTAGCCTGACTTGTAAAAATCATCAGCTCTACACTATGTTTATTTATTCCATTCTTATCATTATTCATCACTCTTCTGGCTCTATGATCCTGCAAAAATTCAGAGATCTTCAAATGTGTCTTGATTTGGAGAAATGTAATATAGTGAGGGCAAAGCATGAGATGAAGAGAATAATTTTGTCTAAACTTCTAAAGTTGTCATGATAATGTATAGCTAATTGTACCTGGCTTTATGCAAATATAAGAAATGGACTCAATAATTATATTTAAAACTCTGTCCAATATGCTGTGTATCTTGCTGAGCTACTCTGAAAATATTGCACTTGCAGTTTTCTAAACAATTTTTCATCCAGTCAGATTTAAAATATTGCTATGATCTGCTTTTATTCCTGTGACGTGACACCTTGAAAGTGATACCTTGCATGTTATAGAAGATGGACTAAAAGGAGATTCAATATACTGTCTTTATAATTTATACCACACACAACATCGTTGGAACAGTGTGCAATAAGGCAAAAGGGAAGAAATAAATAGCTCCTCTGGCATTTTAGAGAGTGTGTAAAGATTTAAGCCTCAGGGACTGTGTTTTGTTTGTTGTTTGTACCTTAATCTCAAGAACTTGTTGAATTTTAAGTCCCTTAGCCCCCTACAATTTTCACTACATCACAAAGTTCTCTTGGGAGTATTTGCTGTCAAACTTTAGGTTTTTTTTCACCCTAATATTTTAGAGATGGGAATATCTTTAAATATGGTATGAATTTGGAAAATCCCATACATTTTTTTCTTCTAACGTAAGCCTTGTCCTAATGAGACTTGTTTTTCCTTTTTTTTTTTTTTTTTTTCTGGCAAGGAAAAAGGATTCACTTGTTCATCCTGGGATGGTTGTTTTGGTGGTTGTTATTTTTCAAGGTTATGCACTTGTTTCTAAATCAGGAAGAAAAGGTTAGGAGACATTTATATACTAAGGTATATTATAATACAATGAGTCATAAACAGCCATAGAAGCATCATAATAATAATGCAAACCTAATACTCATTGGAAAGCAATTAAAGATATTTTATTGGTCAACTAAGATGAACATTTCAAGTCTGGTGTCTTATTCAAGTTAATAATACTCACAATACCTTATAATACATTGTCTCTGTATATGTAGTAATTGTTTATTATTTCACAATGAAACTCAATTTCTGTCTTCAAAACCATTTCTAAATTAATTTCATCATATTTGGAGAAATCACTCAATGTTATTGTTTTAGTCTCCCTGCTGCTATACAAATTCAATCCAACAAGTTGGCTTAAGTAATGGTAATTTATTGGCTTGCAGTTTTGAAGCTGAAAGTCCAACATCAAGAGGTCAACAAGGCAATGCTTTCTTCCCAAAGGCTGAAGCATCCTGTGACTGGCTGCTGGTGATCTTTGGTCCTTGGTTTTCTGTCACATGACAGAGCACATGGTGATGACTTTTCCTTTCTCTTTCAGAGTCCACTGTAATTGGTATCTGGCTCTTCATGTGACTTCTCTTTCTATGTCCAATAAACTTTTTTAATAAGGAATTCAGGCATATTGGATTAAGACATGCTATTATTTGCTTTGGGTACAAGTTAACTAATAATCTCCTCAAAGATCCTATTTACATATGGGTTCACATGCTTAGGACCAGGGACCGGGGCCAAAACATGCCTTTTGTAGGGACGTCATTCAATCCCCTCGATCATCTTGACATATTACACATCCAATTAAAGGACACAATTAAACTGTGTGGTTTCATATTTCAATTACTTCAAAAGTTGAATAGCATTCACAATAAAATAATTAGTAAATAAAACAATGAGCTGGTTATGAGACTACATATTATTGATCATATGTTTTCTTTATCAAAACTATTAGTTATATTTTAAAATACACATAACCTCACCAAGTACTTTTGATCTTTGGCTGTATCCTTGTTTTCTATATAGGTAAAACAAAAAGGCCGATGTATACATAGCATATTTATGCTTATTTCCATCTGATTGAGGATTAATATTGTATAATAAATTTAACCTCTGTTTTGGGACAAGAAATGCTTTATGATTTTCATATTCACCTTCTGACACCTAAAGTGTTGCCATAAAATTGAATAAAACCATTGCCCTCAGGTAAATGTCATATACTAAAAACCACATTTTCAGATTATAATAAATATTCTACAGAAGGATAATGTAAAAGATATTTATAGAATCAGCTTAAATGCTTTAATATAATATCTTTTGTACTTGAGATAACAATTGAAGAAAATCATGTTCCTCTAATATTTTATGTATCAAAAATTTTAAAATATTTTAAATATTGACATTAATATTTATAGAGGAAATATTGTTCTTAAAATGTCAATTATGCCTCACATTTTTTCATTCCTTTTTTCAAGATTAGCAGGGGTTTGTTTATTTTTTTAAATGATAAAAGTGTTAAGAAACCATTTCCTTAAATAATTAATAGAACTCCTAATCTATTTTTTCCAAACTACTTCCATTAGAGGAAAGACTGATTTCTAAAACTATTTAAAATACTCTTTATAACTAAATTTATATTATATTATGTAAGAAAAAAGTTGAGCAAATGTTAAGTGTTTTCAGAGAATCTGAACCTAAAGCAGGCCATTGCCACAGGAGCTGAGTTAGAAGCCTATAGAAAACTGTTGGCTTTTCACAGTTACTGCCTCTTTGTATTCTCTGTCTCTGCTCCACCTCAAATTAATGAAATCCCTGAAAGAATATTTGTTGCTGCTTCACTCCACCTCCTAAATCCTGCTCAATCATTCTCAGTCATCTGGAATCCAGAACTATGTGGGGAAGGGAATTCTGGGGTATGCACTCGCAGAAAAACCAAATTCAAGTAGAGATATCCAACACAAATGCTTTAAGATCCAGACTGCTGAAGACATTGCTGATTAGGAAATTCACTGCTGACCACCCTTTCCTCCATTTTCTATATATAGACAGCTCCCCTCTCCATGTGACAGGGAAAATCTCTCCCTTCACAGAAAATCTGAACTCAGTGTCCAAGATTCCCTTGAAGACAGAATGTGGAAATTTGACTCACACATTAGTGCTTTGAATCAGAATCCAGTATCATGGAGAACTAAGGTCCGAGTTAAAATCTTTCTAGCAGAAATTGATGAGGAGGTGAGGATAAGGTTGGGTGACTCAGTAGTAACTGCGTTCCTTTTCTGGACAAAGCAGTAGGGGCCATTATATCAGCAGCTTTTATTGTCAGGAGTTCCTTATTGATGGTGGTAGAAATGCCGTTTGTGATGTCTGTATCCTGTGCCAGCATATGCTTATATAACTTGCTCTCATTGCAAGATTAAAGCCCTGTTCTCTATACCTCAAAGAGGTACTAAGCCTGTACAGTATCTTTTCTTCTGTGCTTATTTGTAATTAATTTCTTTTAAAAAATCTTTTAAATCTGCAATTCCAGCAGTCATTATTTTGAATTTTTTATTGACATATAATTGGCATGCAGGAAAACACACCTATCAAGAGGTCAGTGACATTATACACATTTGCAACCAGTATACAGGTCAAGAAAAATATTACCAGAATGACAAGGACATTTTGTGTTCCCTTTTGTGTCCCCCACTAAATGCTAATTGCTATCCAGAGTTCTAACATCAGGGATTTTTTCTACTAGTTTTGATCTCTGTATCAATCGAGCCATACATTATATCTACTACAGTATCTGGATTCCTTTGCCTAATATTATATTTGCAATATTTATCTAAATTATTGGGTAACTATAGTTAATTATTTTCTTTGCTAAATAATAATCAGTAAATATATATTACATTATTTATTCATTCCACTCATGGTAAACCTTAGGTAGTTTCCTGATATTTGCTGTTATGAATTTTTATAAATATTCTAGTGTATATATTTTGTGAATAAAAGTACATACATATTGAGCAGATTAAATCCCTAGGAGTGAGATTACTACTCAAGTCATAGGTCACGTATATGTGGAGCTGTAGTTATAACTGTCACACCATTTTCAAAATTGTACCAATTTATATTTCCAGTAACAGTGGACCAGATTTCAAGTTGTACTTGTTAATCTGTCTTTTCTTCATTTCAGTAATTTTGATATTTATAGAGCTATAACACATTTTGGTTTTAATTTGAAACTCGCTGTTATCTAAGAAATTAAGAATTTTATCATAGGCATATTGGTCATGTGAATTCATCTATTGTGATGGATATTTATGCTAGAATAGGTATTCTTTATAAATTACTAATGGAGGTCATTTCTTGATATTTGTATTGCAAATATCTCTACTTACTGTGTAGCTTCCCATTTCACTCTCACAGTGCTATCATTTGATAAACAGACTTTGTAAATTATGATGTATTTTCATTTCTTTTCCCTTAATGGTTATCATTTTTAGGTCTCATTTAAGAACTACATTCCCACACTAAGATACCCTTACAGAGTTCCTTTTAAAGTTTTAATTAATAACTTTGGCATTTATATCTACTATCTATCTGGAATTAACTTTTGTGACAAATGGGTTAAATCCACATTTTAAATGGATTCCTAACTGATCTAATTGATCTAGTAGAGCAGTCTTACTTTGTCATAATTCATTGGTTGTATATGTTTGGAAATTTTCCTGAAATCAGTTTTCTGTCTCATTGTTCTATTTGCATATCCTTGCAAAAATACCACACTGTCTTCATTAGTTCAGTTTTAATAGCATCAAATTTTGATAGTGTACATCTTTCAATTTTTTAAAATTCTTTTTATTACCATCTTTTTATACTTGTTTCCTTGTATTTTCATATACCTTGTTGAATTTGCTTATGAATGTCAATAAAAATTGATGTCTCTCTAGTGGGATACATTTATGTGAATTAGGTAAAGTTGGTTAATTGTGTTTTTAAAATGTTTTTTTATCCTGTTGTTGCTTTGTCTTTTTGTTATACTAGCTATTGAGAATGATATTTAGATGACTGTTACTATATTTTTAGTTCTGACATTTTTGCATTATGGATTTGCATCTGATTATTTATTTAGAATTGTGGTTTCTTCATAAAGGATTGATTCTTATATTATGACATTCTTTTATTATCTCTAGTAGTGCCTCTTTTGTGAATTTCTACTTTTCTGGTTTAATATATGTCCACAAAGTTTGCTTGTTGTTTGCTTTCTGGGGTTATATTTTATTGGTATCACTTTTCTTGTTTACTTTAAAACTTCTCATGTCATATTTTACGGTGCATCTCTTTTTACAAAGAACATAAAGGCTTTTAAAATCCTATCTGAGGGGCCGGCTCGATAGCCCAGTGGATAGGGCGCCAGCATACCACATGGGAGGCCCCGGGCTCGATGCCCGGGAACCTCTCCTAGCGGGCAGACCGCCTTGAGAATGGCAAGCCGCCATGGGCAGGCCGGAGCCGCCGTGGGCGGGCAAGAAGCTGCCACGGACATGGCAAGAGCCGCCACGGGCAGGGCAGGTCGCCCGCGGATGGAGCGCAGCCAGCCACCCGCAAACTGAAAGCCGGCCGTGAACGGACGCAGAGACCGCCCACAAGTGGGGAAAGCTGCGCCTGCGCAGTGACCATTCTCGGCAAGTCGCCGCAGTGGGGGGAAGGGGAGATATGTAATAAAATAAATAAATCTTTAAAAAAATAAATCCTATCTGATATATTTTATCTATTAATTACAGTATTTAACTTATTTATATTTAAGAAAATTACTGATATAGTTAGGTTTAATCTACCATCTTGCTGTTCCATTTCTATTTTTCTCTTTTATTTCATGTTCTCTTTCTTGTCTTTCCTCCCTACTTTTGGATTATTCAATAATAATAACTTGTTATTCTATTTTTACTCTTTACTAAATTGTAGGTTATTCAGTATGTTTATTCTTCCTTTAGAAATTACCCTAAAGGTTATACCATGTATCTTTGACATATCATAATTGAATGTAATTATTACTTTTACCATTTCTCCAATGGAATGGTTAGTCTAATATGAGAACTCTCCAGGTAATGGTGCCCAGTTGTCTGGTCAGGCAAGCACTGGGCTAATTGTAATACAAGGGCATTTCATGGGCTTTAATCTTCAGTGAGTTCATTGCATAGACAGTTGATTACATCTATAATTAACTAAGGAGATTGCCATTAGCAGTGAGTGACATCTCATCCAATTGGTGGAACGTGTTATTTGGAGAGAGAATTCCCAGTTGTAAATCAGACAGTCAGCATCTTCTGGGAAATCATCAAGGTCCTTCATCAGAGCCCCTGGTGTGCAGCCTGCCTTGCAGAATTTGGACTTGTGCATCCCCACAGTTGCATGAGAGATTTTTATAAAATCTCATACTATTTACATATTTCTCCTGTCAGTTCTGTTTCCCTAGAGAACCCTGACTAATACACCCAATAATGCTAAAATTTTAGATTACTGTAACTGAACTTACTCTCTGTGGTAGTTAATTTTAGGTGTCACCGTATCTTGGTTATGGTGTCCAGTTTTAAGTTAAACCGTGGCTGAGAGGTCACGTG
>PVKH010048232.1:0-10211 GCA_004027955.1 Chaetophractus vellerosus | reverse complement strand
GATATCACAAATCTCCTCACTATCTGCTTCTCCAACTAGTGAGGCCTCTTTTGTCTAATCTCTCTTTGTTTTGGATCTGGTTTTTCTCCTCTGCTGCTCCTATGGCCTTGTGGGAGATTAGTTCTTCAATTCCACAGCACATTAACACAGTGAGACCCCTGATCACCCAGGAAGGGAGGTCAGATGTGACCAATATTCTGGAAAGTTTTCTGGAGCATAAGCCTGCGAATGGGTGGGATATTTGTTTACCAAAATTCATATATTGCATGATCACATGGATTTAAACAGGAAAGGATTTATGACATATCAAGTACTAGATAAAGATCACTTTACTGATGAGAGAAAGAAGTAAACAAAAGATTCATTATCAGCCATATAAATCCCATATGAACCCCAGACCAGCACCTGAAAATTCTCTATACTGTATACTGTAAACATCAAAATCAGCTCACACATTTTTTGGGTGAAATAATTACAAATGCTTATATAAAATATAAAATAAATTTTAAAACATTTAAATCTTTTAACTGAGTTTGTTTTGCTATTTCAGAATTTGCTGACTATAAGTAGGCAGAATTGTAAGATAGGAATGTGGTTTATATGTGGATACTGACCTTTTGACTTCAAGATAACAGTTGCTTAATATCTCTTATAATGAAGTTGTTTCCAGTAATAAAATTGTATTGCAAAAACTTCTTAGGTTATCTGAGGCCAAAATTAGACACCCAGAATAGCAAGAAAATAATTCTGGCCTGAGGGCTGCTCTAGACACAAGAGAAACATGATTATGAAATCATTGTAATGTTTTCCTTCTTGTAGAAGTTGCTACTTGGAAGGTTCATTGTGTTCAGGCTAAGAGTCTGGTGGTGGGAATGGTGGAAATAGGAGGCATAGAAGGTCATGAATACAACAAGGTACAGGACTTAAATGGCTATAAAATTTATGGCCTTTGGTTAAGTTTGTTGAAGGTTCATTTACAAAATGAACAAACATGTATTGCCAATTTTAATACCATGCTGATCTTTGAAATAAAGATTATATACAAATACCTGCAGTGGTCTACTTTTGTTGTCTATCCAGCCTTGCCCTCTGAGTTTCTTCTGGGAAAAAAATATCCCTCCTCCTTTGGGAATATCTAGAGCTCCCAGTGGGAAATGTCTCTTTTCATGACCTGCCCCTTCTCTGCTCCCACCTGTTTCCTTATCATGGCCACATAGGACTGGCCAAGAGTGAGTACCTGAATCAAGGTGCTTCCTCAAAGTCCTTACCCTGAAATTTTCAAACGAAATGGGAAAGAGACACTGTTTGGCTGTAGAATTTGTAAGATATGAAACCCAGGAACTTCTGATAGCCAAGCTTGCTGCCCAGAGGAGGAAGCCAGGCTGCAACGAGAAAATCAGAGCATGGAGAACAGTATACCTTCTGCAGTTTGGGTGTTCAGTCCTTTAATAACATAAGATACTTTAGATTCTTCCTGCATGCTTTCATTTTGCTTAAGTGAATCTAAGCTGGGGTTTTGTCACTTAACACAGAAAATCTTAACACATAAGCACTGTACATAGTCAGGAAAGAAGTTTATTAAACTAGAAGGCAGTTGGCATCAAATTAATCCTGGAGTTCATAAGTCTCTGAACTGATTGGTTGTTGGACATGACTGAGAAAGAGATAAATTTCTCTTCTTGGACTTGCATAGCTAGAAATCTCATTGATTGTCTTCTGATAAATATTTAATGGTTCACAACAAGAGTCAAGAATCCTAAAGACTAATTCATTAGTCTCTTTTTGTCAGTCAGTAGTTGTCCAAACTCATTCTGTCTGCAGGGTGAGCATTCATGATTAATTTGCTATGGTAATTGGACCCTTTCACTGTGTCCCCTAACTGAGTAAACAGGTCAGGTCGTTTCTGAAACTCGAGTCAGGACAACCTGTGAGTATATGCTTGAGGCTGTTTATTGGCAATGAAAATCAAGTAGTGAAATTTTGTCTTTACAATCCTTCCATCTTCCTGTATCCTCCTTCTTCTCTATAGGATTCCCTGGATGTTCATGAAAGTACTCTTCCAGGAAATCAAGAGACACACTCTAGACTTTTTTGCTTTATTAATGCCCAGACTTAAACATATCCAGCCCTGAGTGACGATTCTGCTGGTAGTTAGCTTAAGAATTTGAGAAACTAATCGGTACTAAAGTGAAATTTATGATTAATGGCTTATTTCGTTGTCCTTTCCAGTTAGTACTTAACTTTTAATCCAGAGGAGTGAGTTTGTTGTGAAATTAAGGTGCTGTAGGAAGAAGAGGGAGGAGATGTTTTTGTGGAGGCAGTGCCCAATTATTGGCTACCAAAACCATTAAATTTATTTATGCTCTTAGTGGTGAGCTTTTGATAGAGCACAACCATTCTTGGTAAATTGTTAGCATTTTAGCTTTTACATATATTCTGGCAATAGCCCTACATCATTGCTTTTATATGGATGGATCTTACCATTATATATAGAATAATAAATAGTTATCATATATAGAGAGCTACCATCTTCTAGGTATGTTCACACTTTGTCTTATTAAATTTAATATTGAGAACAATATTATGCAATAAGTATTATTATCCTCATTTTATGGGTGAGGAAAACTAAGCACAGAGAAGTTAAGCAGGTTGGCTAAGGTCATATGGCTAATGGACAGCATAATTCAGATTTGCTGGCTCTGAAACTTCTTTTGTTTGCTACATAATCTCCAAAATTTGGTTATCCAGGCCCATACCATTCTCATAATCCCAGAAGACACTTACCAGTGCTACCTAGTTCAAATTGAACTCCTTGACTGTGTGAGATACCTTCTCACCTTTAATGTTGAATGGGCAGTTTTGACCATTGTAATTCTAAGGGAGCAGGAAGCCTCTGGCAGCTTGCATGACTTAACCCAGCTGTGGTAGAGTCTTGAATCAATGGATGGTGGTATATAACCTGAGTCCAGTTTGCATGTCTCCCATTTCAATCAGAAATTAATTCCTTGGGATTATTGGGAGTTACTAGGAGTTACTACACATGCACATTTAGAACTGAAGGCTTGTGAGAGACAATGTGGAAGCCAGTGGAAAGAACATTAAATTGGCAATGAAAAGATTTCTGTTTTGCTACAAGCACCTGTAAGATGTTGGTCCTCAGTTTTTTGGCCTTAGAATGAGGTGATTGATCTAAATGATTTTTACCTTTAATTTAAAAGCTGAGATTCTCTAATGCCAGATAATTGGAGATTTGTTTTCTTGTACCTGACCACAAAGACCTTTTGGAATTGGAAAATCTACCACAAATTATGTTATCCACTGTGTTAGGATAGAAATCGAAGGAAGGAAGGCCTGCAGAGAGCCTTAGATTAGTTTCTCAGATGGTTTGCCTCCTGTTTCCTTCAAAATGGTGTGGAGAGATTTTTTTTTCTTTCTTTTTTGTGGGGAGATTTTTTTTTTTATCTCTGTTGTGTTTCAGCATGTGGTTTCTTTGGTGAGCAAAAGCCTCATAGTGGACATTGACAACTACTGGTAGTTTATAATAATACCATGGCATCGTGTAATGTGCATTTGAGAATAATAATTTTAGAGGCACTTTGCTGAAGTGTGATTATATTCAGAAAGGAGGAACTTTGTGCAATTCCAGACTTATATGAATTTCATGTTAAACTCATGAGTGGCAGGGACTGTTTTTGGCTTTCTGAGAGGTGTGCTGTTCTGTATCATCCTTGGTGGTTTCTCTGCATGGCAGTTACGGAATAACTTCTGACAGAACCCAGGAAATAGCAGAGACAATAGTGATTTATTTTAATTTAGAGGTTAAAAAGTATTAAAGTAATTTTCTTTTTGAGCACTTGTGTATTTATGTGTACATGATGTGTGAATGGTGAGAAAGAAATGTTTTAAGAATTTGAGGAGGGTACGTGGAGAATTGTCATATTGGAAATTAGAAACTGTTTCTAATCCCATGGTATGTGATACATATTCATCTTGTACTATTCATGCTAATTAGTATCAGAACATTCCACATTTTAGGAACAAGCATTACTGCCATTAATCTTTTCTTTCCCATCCCAATACCCAATGCTTTAGTTCAGGCAATTATTAACCACTCTTACGGATTACTGTAGGAATCTCTTTGCTTTTCTCCTGGTGCTCATGAATTTCTAAAAACCACCTTGCAGACACTTATCGGCTAGATTAAACACAGCTATGATCAGGTCAAAGTGTTCAATAACTTCCTATTGCCCAGCAAATAAAGGCCAAATAATTATGCTTAGTGATGAAGGCCCTTGACAATCTGGTTGGATTTCAGCCTTGTCCCCATAAGTGTTCTACCATAACTCTACTTTAAATCCTGGTCAATTAGACTACTTGCCTTCACTTGGTTGTTGTCTGTTCTTTCCCTCCTAAGCATTTGCTTGTGGCACTTTTTTATATATTGTTCTCCTTCCCATTTTATAGTCAAATCAGGCCCACTTTTTAGGCCTTCTCAAAAGTCTTTACACCCATTCGCCCTTTCCAATTCACTTCTGTGAAGAGTATCTTTCCTTCCACTCTGATAGAACACTGAAACTCTCTTAAAGCATTATGATATGTTCCTTTGTGTTATTATTGATTTCTTGTATTTTCTTTATGTTATACCTTTTTACTAGATTATAACTCCTTGGGGGCAGGGCCATATTTATTTATTTATTTATTTATTTATTTATTTATTTATTTATTTATTTATTTATTTATTATTATTTTTAACAGTACCTTGCACTGGATTGGTATAACTGTATTTCTGTATAAGGTATAACTGCTAGTTGAATGGGACCAGTGGATAAAGGATTTTGGTGAAACTTCTTTTGTAGCTTCTTTGTTCTTGCTTCTTTCTTTGGTCTAAAAACCTTTCTCTAATATGAAGTTGGTGGGCGATGTATGATATTGGACAAATGTAGATGTGTCAGTCTGCCCCTAGGTTGATAAATTATAATCACTGGCATTCTAGTCCTGAATCTAGTTCTCAGATTGCTCATCCTCTCGTATATTCACAGACCATCTCCTCTACATGGAAAAGCCACCCCTCCCTTAGCCTGCTTATACTGCTCAACCAGGATAAGCCCTCCTAGAGAGCCCCTAATCCTGCCTCAAGCTCTTAATGGAAGAATGTTAACTCTTCCTGCTAAAATCTTTATTTTTTCCCACATTCTTATTTTCTAGGGCATATTCCCTCTGTCCCTAAGTCTAGTGTTAATTGTTGGTCATCAGCATTTTTATTTTTTACTTTTAATTCCCTAATTGTGCCACGGAGGCTCTTCAAAATACTTCCCATATTTCATGTTGTCCTAAAACAGAGTCACTCTGTTAAAAGACTACTTTTAGCCTTCTCAGATTCAAACAAAAAGCAATTCCAAGTTTATATCCAGCTCTAAATGATCAAAAAGAACATCATATTTCTGGCTTCTCTCAGTTTCCTCTCATATAGCTTCCCTTAGAGGCTTGCTAGCTCCTCTGTACAGGTTCAGTTTATAAGCTGAAAGCAGCTCCCTGGTTGAGAGTTTGGTGGGATAAAAGGTTGAAGATGAGTGAGTTGGACTGTTTTTTGGGGGGGAGACAAATATTCTGTGCATCCATATTATTTCTAGCATCCTTTTATAACTATTGTGTATGGTATGTTAGTTTGAATATTTTAATTCAACAAATATTTCTATTTGAATGCCTTTTATGGAGGGTGTCTGAACTAGGAACTAAAGAGCTAAAACATAAATATAGCCTCAACTCTTAAAGAAAAAGAGAGGAGATGATCAGGGGATTGCAGAAGGACTACAAAAGAAAATCTTTCTCACAGTATTCACAGCATGTAGTACAGATATTCAGCAAATTCTCAGAAATGGTGTATTCAAGCTAATCAAATGTTCTAATCTCTAGAAAGTTAGCATAGATAATATATACAGATTACCAAATTACATAGAATTTGCTTAAAATAAAATACCTCATCTCTAACCACAGTGATCTTTGCTTTAGAAAATATTTCAAGATCTTAAAGTGCTACTGAGATTGTTACTATAAATATCAGTTAGTGTGATATTGAAAATATGGCAGAACACCTGTGACTAGAGAGTTTAGTAATAAAAGCTACCATTTACTAAATGCTAATTTTGCGGTGAGTGTTTACACATCTTACCTCATTTCATCTTCACGTCATCTCTGTGACATGTACTCTGAAGCATGGAGATTAAATAATGTGCCCAAGTTCACTTACATAGCTAGTGAGTGGTGGAGCTGGGTTTTAAACCCAGGCAATTTGACTACAGAATCTGTGTTTTTAACTGTGGATGTAAGTTGCTCTCAGTCACTCCTGGGTTCTTAACTTGAGTGTGCTTAAGAATCATCTTGGGGGTCTGCTAAGGTGCAGATTCCTGGGCCCCAATCCTAGGGAGTTATATTCAGTAAATATAGAACTAAGCCTGGGAATCTGCATTTAAACAAGCATCTACTTGGTTCTGAAAAACATCATGTTTTATGTGCTCAGGTTTTTAGAATGTATGTACATACACACAGACATATGTGTAATGTCATATCTGATGTCACCAGGAATATTGCTGCTGTACAGTGTACTGAAACATACTCTAGACAAAAGAAACAATTTTCTTTTTTTCCAACAAAATATGTGAGAGTTTGGCCAAGTCACTTAATCCTGCTGGGTTGACTGGGTAAAATCTCATTGGTAAAATTACCTGGGATTGAGCTAGGTGATCATAACTATATAATAAAGTCACCAAACTAGTGACCAATGGAACACATCCTGACAATGGGACACATCTTGGCAACTAATGGATTGTTAGTTTGGCTTACCTCAAATTGTCTCACTCAATATTTTTAAAAATTTAAATTATTGGTAGTTACTAAGAAATTTAACAAGAAAATCTGTATTTCTGTTTTTTTTAGGAAAAGAAATTGTTGTTGTGGTGCCACAGCATAACTGCCATGTAGATGAGTCACAGGTGCCACAGGTGCCACAGTCTCCAGGATCCCTGCTACTCCCCATATCTCATCACTTCATCCACTCCGTTTATTTCTGTGATGCTGAGCCCTTCAGGCATTTGAGGGTTTTTTTTTGTTGTTGTTGTTACATATCCCCCCCTTTCTGCTTGTTCTTGCTGTGTTCATTTTTGCGTTCCTCTTTGTCTGCTTTGTCTCCCCCCATTACGGTGACGTGCCGAGTCAGCTCACCGGTGAGCGATGGCCTTGCCCACTCGCGGGCGGCTTGCCCTGCCTTGCGGGCGGCTCTGCTCTGCTCGTGGGCAACTTGCCCTGCCCACGGCGGCTCTGCCCCGCCCACAGTGGCTTGCCCTCTCAAGGCAGTCTGCCCCGCTCGGAGAGGCCCCCGGGAACCAAACCCGGGGCTTCCCATGTGGTATACCAGCGCCCTATCCACTGGGCTACAGCCGGCCTCTGCATTTGAGGTTTCTGACTCTTGCCTCGATTGCTAATAAACATCTGTGGCAGTTCCAACCCCCTGATTAAAAATAACAAAGGGAAGAACTAGGATTTCTGCCACACGATGAATATCTGTGCTTGGGTTGAGAAACAGAGCTATTTCTTCATTGTGTGCCTTGTGGATTATCTCTTTTTCCAGAGTTCACGTCTCTGGGTTCCTCAGATCACTCACTACTTTCTCTTGAATCAATCACAGGGCTGCTAAGAGGGAGTAGAAATTGTGAACTGGTTTCTTCAGAGCCGCTGAGTGGGGTCACCAGATAAAAAAGATGGAGGAAAATCGATGTAAAAATAGAACCTGCTAATTTTGCATGTAGTTGAGTTATTTTATGCAGCAGTTTCAAACATAAGAGTTACCTTTCTTATTGCAAGGCTGACTTTATAGGCAAATAGAGCAGGCAATTGTTAAATAGTAACCTTTCAAAGGTATAATAGCCTTCTAACTACCACAATTATTCTCTGAGTGCTGAAATTACTTTGACCAGGACAAAGACTTTCAGTTTATAATGGGAAAAAAAGAGTTCATAATAGAGACCTCTGGGACTAGCAACACATGGCCCAAACTGACAGGAACAAAGTGTTTATATTATATTCATTATTGCAAATACATTTTGATGGTGGAATAGAGAAAAGATGAAACCCATGAGCCTTGTATGTCTGAAAACAGTAGAGGGGAAAAGGGGATAGTAAGGGAAAAGCTTAGAAGGCCAAGATCTACTTTACTGACTGCTCAATGTGATTGGCAGCCTGACCCCCCTGCTGCTTTTTTTTTTTTTTTTTCATATTAACGTGCCTATAGCCACATTTTTTTTTCTACAATAATATGTATAAATTGCCTTTAGGATCTTGAAAATTAATTCCATCAGGCATATGGTTTGAAAAACATGGTCTACTTTTCTGTGTTTAAAAATTGTATTTCAGATGTAGTACATTATTATGTTTTCTCTAGAAGTCATCCTTCATATAAGTAATTCAGGAACATTAGAATCTTTGTCAGTTTCTTGGCAAACAGAATTCTATTATATATTTATGCTCTATAGGACACACAATTTTAGAAGTATTCTGAAATGTTTCCAGATTTTATTTTGGAACTCGGCATTTGGTTGTTCTTTAATAATCCCAATCAATAGTAGTTTATAATAGACATAAACATGTTAACTTTAAATAGTTGCTGTATTCCATTTCAGCAACAATGTTTATGCTGTTCCTTTCCCCAGAAAATATTGATTTTTGTGCACAAAAATTTTTTTTCTTGATTCTCTTGGATTTCTGTGGATAATTTGTATGAAGGATATCCTGAGAGAGAAGGTACATGAGTTTTAAGGTCTAATGTCAGATTTTCTGCTTGGGAGGCATATACTTGCCTCTGAATGTTCCTTTCTTAGAATATTTCCTATTACTTTTCCTTTCTCTTAATTTTGAATATATCAAGGCCATCATTAACTCTAGCCAGTGTTTATTTGTAGCTTTTTACTCTTGATGCATCTAGTAGTTTATTTATAAAGCCCTTTTTTTCAAATCATAGAAAGAGAAAGAGCAAAACTTCTACGCTTTCTAAGCTGTCTTTTTGGCGTAATTTTAGTAAATTACTGACTGTAGCTCTTGGAAGATTGCTTATTATGTCATTCTGTTAGGAAGTGTAGTCTTGTTTGGCTCAGAGACAAAATAAAGCTTAGTTCCTAGGGCCGTGGCAGTTAACATCTTTTTCCTCCAACCAGATAATAGACTTTGTGTTCCAGGTGGTTTTGGAAATGAAACTTCAGACCTTAGGGGGCTATTTTTAATCTACAAGAATAGGTGATAATGATGCTCTCCCTTAGCCCAAAGGCTACATACTTCCTGCCTCTTCAATTCAGGTTATGGTGGTGGGAAGTAACAAGAAATATATTGAATTTTAGAAAATAAAATAGGCTTGGGGGAAGGCTGTATCTGCTTAAAGTAGTCATTCTCTTATAATTGAAAACATGATTAATTTTCATTTGAATAATATAAGTAATCAAAGTTTCTTTAGAATTTTCATGATTAGTAAAGTTTTTTTTCATATAATAAACTTTATTTTTAAAGAAGTTTTAGATTAGAGAAAAGTTACATAAAAAGTATAGGGGATCCTCATATACCCCACCCCCTCCACTTCCACATTTTCCCCTATTAATAACATCTTAAATTAGATGGTACATTTGTTACAATTAATGAACAAATATTGAAACATTGCTATTAGCCATGGTCTGTAGTTTACATTATAGTTTACACTTTGCACCATACAGTTTTATAGGTTTTAACAAAATATATAATGGCCTGTATCTGTCATTGCAATATCATGCAGAACAATTCCGATGCCTTAAAAATGCCCTGTGTTCCACTTGTTCTTCCCTACCCCTCCCCTCAGAACCTCTGGTAACCACTATCTTTATTTTTTTTAAAGATTTATTTATTTTATTACATATCTCCCCTTACCCCCCGCTGCGGCGACGCGCCGAGACTTGGTCACTGCGCAGGCGCGGCTTTTCCCCGCTTGTGGGCGGCTTCTGCTTCCATCACGGCCGGCTTTTCAGTTTGCGGGTGGCTGGCTGCGCTCGATTCACGGGCGACCTGCCCTGCCCGTGGCGGCTTTTGCCTGTCCGTGGCAGCTTTTTGCCCTGCCCACGGCGGCTCTGGCCCGCCCATGGCGGCTTGCCATTCTCAAGGTGGTCTGCCCGCTAGGAGAGGTCCCCGGGAACCGAACCCGG
>PVKH010048231.1:0-10220 GCA_004027955.1 Chaetophractus vellerosus | reverse complement strand
ATTTGCTATGAGTTGACTCACATCCCCCGAGAGCTTCTGAGCCCCCCCATCAAACCTTCTCCTGTTGGGCCAGCCTCATCAGCTCAATGAGGACTTACATGCTGTTCTCCTAAACTTCCTGGTTTGATAAGGAAGCTCAAGCTTTCCTAAGGTGTTGGTCTGTCCCAGGACACCTACTAGACACTTAAGAAGCCTCTTCCTGGGGTTACCTGGCTCTCTCGCACAAGATCATAATGTCTCTCTGCCCCTGGAAATTACAGTGTTGCTCCTCCATTACACAGGCAACCCATCCTATTCAAGTATTACCAAGATCACAGCAACAATCCCTTAACTTATACAGTTATAAACATTGATTCCCAGCTAACCCCAGAGGATATGGCTTTCTCCAGGTGCCTCAAATTCAACAGCTCAGCAATTGGCCCAACCTCAGTGAAAACCTCCTTTGTGCCAGGCCCTCTGCTATTGCTGAGGTTTCAAATGGGGTGATGCAAACCTTTCTTTGAGCACCAGGATACCTTTATTTATGAGTAGGTACTATATGTATCCCCATTTTACAGATATAGAAACAGGCTGGGCAAGTTTATCATCTTGTCCAATGACAAGTCTAGTTTCAAAATTCCAGCTCTTTACAGTCTTACAAGGATGGTGGAATGGTATAAAAATTACAATCTATATTATGGCAAAAAGAGCATGATAAATACTCAGCAGGAAGCCTTCATGGTGGAGGTTAACTGGAACAGAGTCTTCAGAAATGGGTAGGGTCTTTATAGGGTAGAGAAGATTGCATCTGGAAGCCACAGCACAACCAAGTCTCAGAAGTAGAAAATCTGGGGATATGTCATTTTGTGTACTTGGGACATTGTCTCAGGAACGAAGATTTGGAAAAGGCCAGATTACAGGGATGCTGAGGGGTTTGGACTAAGAGGCACTGGGAACTCTGGACAGAGTTTGGACAGTGATGAGTCCATTAGGGGCTTCAGAGAGAGATGCTCCCTTCTCTTTTTATTGAGTCCTTTTGCCATAGGCGGTCTTTAGTGTAGGGGTCTAAGAGAGCAGCCTGGTGTATTAGAAAATGTGTGGGCTTTGGAGATTGAGTCCAGCTAGAGCAAGGAGAGTTGAGAATTATTCATGGAGAAGGGGGTAATGATTGGAGCCATGAAGAACAGATGAGGTGTTAGCACTCAGAGATGAGGGCAAAAGGCATTCCAGGTAGAGAACCAATGCAGCAAAGACGGCAGGAAATTTTATTGTTCCTCAAACAGAAGTGTGAGGGGAATGGGGTGGGAAGTAGGTATAAGGCAGTAAGGGTTGATTTTTGGTAATCTTCAAACTAAGGAGCCCTATTCTAATATGAAGCCTGTAATGTTTTTGAGCAAAAGAGTGATATATGGAGCAAAGAGGAGTGAAGGAGAGACTATAGACAAGCACCAAATAGCGAGCAGACCCAAAACTTCAGGGGAGATGCAATGAGTTTATGAACTAGGAAAGATGCAGTGGGAATGTAGCGTTCTTTTTAATTTGGGTATTAAAAATTTTGTAGCCTGGTTGCAAACAGGACATATTCTTGTCTCATCATTGTCATTTTGCTGATTTTCCTCTTCTCACCTCCATCCTTCTCCCCCTCCTTCCCTCCTCCTCCTTTTTCTCTTTCTGCTTCTCCTCTTCTTCCTCCCCTTCCTTCTTCCTTTTCATTCTACCCCTCCTCCTTCCATTCCTCTTCTATAATTATTTACATCTCAACAGCCCTTTCAGATTCACTTTCAGAATCATTTCCTCATTTGGTTGGCCAGAATTGTCTCCACACTGTAAGAATTAGAATTGGATTCTGCTGGGAGTAACAGAAACCCAAAATAACAGTCAACCTTCTTTCTCTCTCATGTCACATAGGCAGCACAGGCTTGTTATGGTAGCCTCCTGATTGACAGACCCAAGCTCTTTCTATCTTGCTGACCTACCTTTCTCAGCTCATGGCTTCCACCTCATGATTCATGATGGCTGCTCAAGGAATAACCATGATATCTGTTTTCCAGGCTGCAGAATGGCTGAAGAGGGGCAGGCAAGACAAATTCTTTTCAGGAATTTGCATACTCCTGTTCTGTTGACTCCCAATTAGCCAGATCTTAGTCACACTGTCATAACTAGGCACTATGGAGACTTGGAAGTAAGTTCTTTATTCTGGCTCACCATTTGCTGGAGTTGAGACCTGCTTAGTGTGGCAAAGGGAGAACGACTCTGTGATCCCTTCTGAGAGCCATGCAGAGAAAGTAAAGTTCATCATGGGTAAGCATAGTTGCAGGAAAAAATTTATCACCACTGCCTAGGCAGGCCTGTGCTGGGTGCTCCAGGGGGTCTGGAGAAGCCCTGAGTGTGATGTCTACCCTCAAGATGTTTAAATGTTCACAAACCATAGAATCTTGGTGCTGGAAAAGATCTTAGATCTTATCAAGAACCATCTTCCAACTTCTGCCAGCACAGCTCCAACTCTACCACTAGAGGCAGCTTATTTCATGAGTCAACTGCTCGGTTTTCACACTGAAAATATTTGTCTCCCTTTTACTTCTACCAAGGAACAGATATTCCTGACTTGTTATATACAAAGTAATCCATTTGCTATGTGAAGGCAGCTCTCATGTCTGTTTGTCCATCTGTCTGTCCTCTGCTTTCCCAACCAGTCTCTTTCCTAGAGTGGCTGTGCCAGATGGTTAGGCTCACATGCTTTAGTCATCAGGCCTGGCTCTCACACGTACTAGCTTTTTATTCTGGGCTTTTGCCTTTTATTCTCTGAGTCTCCATTTGTGAAATGAGGCTAATATTACCCACATCATGAAGCTATTGTCCAATTTAAATGAGCTAATGAATGCAACCCACAGAGCCTGACACCAAATATGGCAGTTATTATTATTACTAACATCAAATAATTAATAATAATAAAACATCTCTGACTCTTTTTCCCTTTTGAGTAAATTGTGATGAGATATTAGAGAATAGTGGGGAAGAAGACTTAACACTTTAGGGGAAAGTTAGCATAAAAATACTGCCTAGAAATTATGACCAGGAGCCACAATTTTTGTTCCCTTTACTAATTTTTTTTTTACTGGGTTGCTGTTGCTGTCCATTGAAAGCTGCCGCCTTGGGTCTCCAGTTTGCTATCTCCATTTACAAACCTCCTTCTGGGATGCCCCATCTGTTATAATGGGTACTGGCATTCCTTGGGCTAATTTGTTGTTGTTGGTAGCAGAAGCAGACAATACAAATCAACACACATATTGGAGAATGCAAAAATCGTCTGCTTTGTAAAAGGGAAACAATTCTGGAAGCCTGGAGTTCTGATTCTCACCTTACCAAGAACTGGCTGGATGATCAAGGGTAAGTCAAACCCCCTCTGGGGCTCTGATTTCTGAAAGCCTGTTCAGCAACAGCATCCTGTGACCAGGGAAAAGATGTGACCTAGCCTGGTTTTCCCTAGAATCTCTTTCCCTACACTTAAGGCTGGTCGAGGTCATACCAACCAGCACTTGGGAGGAGGCTGAGCGCAGGCCCAGGCAGCCCCTACTTGGTCTGTGAGCCACATAGAAGCTGGCCTGCTACTGGGGTGTGATTGTTCTTGTGATTTGGCAACACCTGAGAAACGTGTCCTGTCAGGGTTGAGCTAAAAATAGGTCCTGTGCCATGGGGCCCAGAAAAATCATGGGCTCAGCCCACACAAGGTTGACCAGCCAGGCAGCACCAAGGTGCCACCACCACCCCAGGGGCACGATGACCAACGGGGTGAAGTTGGCTAATTTTCCCACATGCATCCTCTTTCCCCACCCTCCCCCTGCACCCCACCCACATCAAGACCAGTGCCTTCCTGCTCTCTTTCCTCTTTCTCCTCTACTTCCAGATAAACTGACTTTCGTGGTTGAAAGTATGGGTGTGGAATAGTGGAGAGAGTTGGAGCTCAGTCATCCATGGACTTGGGCTCAGATCCTCACTCTGTTATTCTCTACCTGTTTGGCCCTGAACAAGTTAGGCAACCCTTTCGAGCCTCAGTTTCTCCATTACATAATGGTCTTAACTGTACCTACCTCTAAGGTAGAGGTTCTTACCAAGGGGTCCTTAAGCTTGAAATTCAAAAAAACCTTATTCTTGTGGAGACGTGTTGGTGCGGGTGTGATATATTTCTTAAATAATGCACAGTATAGTGTGGACTTAGTAAGGGGTCTGTGGTTTTCACCTGACTGGCAAAGGGGTGTGTGGAACAAAAAAGGGTGAGAATCCCTGCACTAAGGTTTGTGATAAGGACTAAAAGCAAGTGGCAAAGTGGTTTAGAGCAGTGGTTCTCGAAATTTACTGTACATGCTGAATCACCTGGCATGAGGGACTTTAAACAGAGTTTTGTTGGGTGCCTCCTCCCAGTTTCTGATTTGGGGATCTGAATAACATTCCCTTCCCATCACATTCCCAGGTGACACTGATGCTACCTGCCCATGATTGGGGACCACATTGTGAGAACCAGTTACATACGTGAGCTCTGGATTCAGACTGTGAGGATTGGACTCCTGGTCCTTCCACTTCTAGCAGAGTGACACTAGGCAAAGCAACAACCCCCTTTTGAACCTATCTGGAAAACAGGAAGAATATTTTCTTCTTTATAGTGTTGATGTAAGGATTAAGTGAGTAATTCATACAAAGCACTTAGCATCTGGCAAATAGCAAGTGCTGAGTAAACATGAACTTTTATTAGTATCACAGAGTCTGCACTGAATATGAGTTCAATACTTGTTCTTTTTCTCTTTCCCTGTACTTATTATCTGCTCAGCTTGAATTTCCAACTCCATACCACCCCGCCCAAAGTCTTTGTGTTCTGAGCCTCACCCTCTATGTGGAAGAATTCTCATGCTGGGAGAATTTGAAGCACCAAAGGAGCGCAGATTCTATGTCAAAGGTTTAGAGATCGCAGAAGAACCCGAAGCTCTCAGACAGGCAGGGGATGACCCAAGGGGATCCAGTCTCTAGAGCAGAGCTGTAACTAGACCCATGTTTCCTGGCTTCTCAGCCAGGGCATTTTCCAAGACTTCATGACATGTCCCGGCAGCCCTGGCTATTTCCGCGTGTGCTCAGAGTACAATCCACTCTCCCCCTCCCTCGCGTGCCCGCCGTTGCTGGGCATTTGGGTTGTTTCTCCTTTGATTGTTTATGATTGGAGATGACACAACTGTAAACATCTAACATCTGAGTATAAATGACTATTTTCTTTTGGATTTTTTCCTTGGGGTAATGTCCCCAGAGTGGACTTACTGCGTCAAAAAGTACAGATAGTGTTATAACTAGAAGAAAGCAAGACTTAGCCACTCTTCCAGGGGCAGGAACTTCTCAATTCCCGGAACCTTTAAGATGGGCTGAAGATCTCAGTAGTTGAAGCAAGTTAGGGAGTAGGAGGAGCCCCCAGACCCTGCAAGTCCACGTGGGAGACAGCTGTGGCTGAGAGAAGGGCATTCTCGACTGGGAGTGAGATACCTGGCAACTGCTGTTAATTTTTCCAAGAAATGCTGCTTAGACCAGTGCTTCTCCAACATTCATGTGCATAGGAATTCCCTATGGATCTTGTTAGTATGCAGGTTCAGATTCAATAGAACTTGGGTGGGCCCAAGATCCTGCATCTCTAACAAGCTCCAAATGATGAGATTTCTACTGGTTCCTGGACCACACCCTTGAATACCAAGAGTTTAGGTTGCCCTGCCATTGCTTCTGCTGTTCCTCTGCCTAAGAGACTTCAAAGTGAGTCTGGAGGTCATTCCAGAGGTTACATGTATTCAAGTTTCAGGAGGATCTCATGGACTGCTACAGCAAACAATGCCTCAAATAGTGGGGCTCCTGAGGGCTCTAGAGACATCCAGAAAGTGTAAGCAGGGTAGACAGCTCAGGAACTTGGCACCCTGTCAGTGGGCCTTACTTTGGAATTAATGCTCCCCAGTGTAACAGTTAGACTCATTTATAGGTTCTCTACACCTGGCTCTTCTGCCCCTTTTACTTGAACCTCCAATTAGCACTATACTTGATAAATATATGTCCTAGAGATTTAAACCTTTGATCCAACCATGTGCCAGTTGAGCCCTGAATTTCAGCAGAGTTGCAACATCTACTCTCTCGTTCATTGGACTCACCCAGGACAACTAACAAGGAGACGATGTTGGACAATATCCTTCTCATCAGTTTTTAGACCCAGCTCTGAAAACTTCACTGAATTTACCTCTCCAGGCTAGATGGCCCTAGTCTATGGAACTCTGTATCTTTGACTATCACATCATTTACCATGCTGCCCTAAATTGCCTGTCCTTCTTGCCTTCTGTAGGCATGAACCAGTATTATTCAGTACTGTGTTCTTAGCATCTAGCATAATGCCTATCTTGGTTCATACCTAATTATTATTGTAGAATAAATGAATAAATGGATAGAGAGATCAATGGATAAATTAATAAATGACCATAAATGAGAGTGGAGTAAAATGTTGAGAATGATGGTAAGCTATCAGATTTGGCCTCAAGATTATCGTTATCCATTAGGGGATCTCTGAACTAGACTGACCTACTGAAAGCCCACAGTCAGCGACCCTCTGAGCCTTGCCAACTTTTCCAGACCCCCAAAATGCTGACCCCTGAACAGAGAATGAACTCAGCAAAATGAATAAGATCCAGAGAGTTTAGAAGTCCCTTACAGGGTGGCTCTAATAAATACCAGAAAACCAAAAGCAGGTGTTGGCAATCTTTCTCCTGCCCAAAGAGTTATTTACACAAGTTTCCAAAGCACAATCCCCTTCATCACTTTACACGCCTATTACACGGTTCTCTGCAGGGAAAAGCCTGGAGTTGGTTAGCTCAGTGGGTTAGAGAGTGTGTCTCTCAAGGCCAAGAGCAGTGGGAGCCTTTTCCCTTCCTCTGCTCCAGGGCTGCAGATGGCTTGCCCAATCCTGGCTGCCCATGCCCACGGTCTTGTTTGGTCCTAACGATTAGAGAATGAGAATAGAGCAGTGTGAATTCATCCCTTCCACTCAAGAAGAGGAGCAGTGTTATGGAGTACAAAGAATGTGAGCTTTGATATCAGACACAAATCAGGGATGCCTCAGCCACTTGACAATTGTATACTCTTTTTTTTTCTTAACTTTTTATTTTGAATAATTTCAAATGTAGAGAAAAGTTGCAAGAAGAGTTCAGAGAACTCCAGTGTACTCTGCCTAGATTAACCAATTTTTAACATTTTGCCACATTTGATTTCTCATTCTCTTTTGATTTTAATTTTTTGATCCAGTTCTTCTGATTAAAAATGACAAACGTTGATTGAAGCAAATTAAAATTAAAAAGTCATTATTAAAAAATCACAAACCTCAATAAGTAAAAAAGTAATGTAAATAATTTTTTAAATGATGCTATTTGTAAGTTTATAGCATTTATATTTCTGAAGCTATTTTAGAACCATTTGAGAATCAGTTGCATATATCATGCCCATTTACCTTGTAATACTTGAGAGCATATTTCCTAAGAACAAGGATATTCTCTTACATAAGCTCAGAGTGGTTGTCTGAAAAAATACATTCATCTTACTTGCCATCCATATTCTAATTTTGTCAATTGTTCTTTGTAGAAGTTATTTTTCTGCCCCCACTCCAATATCTAGAGTAATTATTGGGTACAATTGTTTCTGTTTGTATTTGGTTTTATGTTTTTACTCTATCCTTGTTGATTTAATTTCAGTTTTTGAATATGTACAACATTAACATACTTCCAAAACTCTACAAAAAGGTGTACTCAGAGATGTGTCCTCTCTCCCTCAACCTTTCTTCCTCGTTCTTTCAACCCCTTTCAGGTAACCAATTTTATTGTTTTCTGGTTTATCTTTCCTGTGTTTCTTTTTGCAAAAGCAAGCAGATACATGTGTATCCTATTTCCCCTTCTTTCTTGCACAAAAGGTAGTGTCCTATATAGATACTTTTGCAATTTTCCTTTTTACTTGAAATCACTGCATATCCATTTATGCAGATGTTCTTTATTCTTCTTTACAGCTGCATATTTGTGGTATATTATAGATGGCCACAAATTATTTACTGTTTTTGAGCAAACTTGTGACTTGCTTTCAGCAACAGCATGTGGCAAATATGATATCCTAGGACTTCCAAGCCCAGATCTTGAGAAGACTGGCAGCTTGTTTTCTTACTCTTGGAAGCCAGTTGCCATGTTGTAAAGAAGCTCAGGGTATACTACCGAGTGATGAGAGGCCAGATAGAAAGTGGGCCTGGAAAACAAGAGACTCTCTTGCATGTTCCAGTCCCAGCTGTACTCCCAGTTCAATGTAGGCAGCTGAGTGACCTCAGGCTATACCATGAAGATATGAAGAACTAGCCAGGTGAGCCCAGTCAACTCACAGGATCATAACAATAATAAGTTGTTGTTTTAAGCCACTAAATTTTGAGATGGCTTTAACAAAGCAATGAATAACTGGAACAATAACACTCCAACGTGGGTATGCCCAATCTTCTATGTTTGAACATTTAAATATTTTGTGATTACAAATAATGTTTTAGTAAAAGAATTTGTACATATGTGTTTTTATATTGTTGCAAGTGTATCTTTAGTGTAAAATACTAGAAGTGAGATTGCTGGGTTGAAGGGTAAATGCAAAGTTATTTTGTTAGACATTGCAAATTGCCTCAGCAATGTATGACCGAATATGCTCAATCTTTTGATTTTTTGCCAATGTGATGTCTAAGAAATTGTATCACAGTATTATTTTAATTTGCATTTGTATTAATTATCTATTGTCACAAAACAAATTATCCCCAAATTTAGTGACCGAAAACAACAAATATATATTATCTGCTGGTTTCTGTGGGTTGGGAATCTAGGAGCGGCCTCGCTGGGTGTCTCTAGTTCAGGTTCTTTACAAAGGCAGAAATCAGGTTGAGAACTGGAGTTGCAGTCATCTCAAGGCTCTACCAGGGGAGGGTCCACTTCCAAGCAATTCATTTGGCTGTTGGCAGACCTCAGGTGCTCATTAGCTATTGGCTGGAAAGACCGGTTACTTGCCATGTGGGCCTCTCCTTGGGGCTACATACAACCAGGGATGTGGCTTGCCTCCCAGTGAGTGAACAAGTGAGCTAGAGAATGAGAGAGGATATCCAAGACAGAAGCCACAGTCTTTTTGTGACCTAATCTCTGAAGTGACATCCCACCACTTTTGCTGAATTCTGTTTGTTATAAATGAGTCATTAGGTCCAGCCTCCATTCAAGAGAAGAGAATTACAAAAGGGCATGGATACCAGGAGGCATGGATCGTCACAGCCATTTTAGAAACTGCGTACTATAGTATTTCTCTCATTATGAGTGCTATAGGACATCTTTATATATGCCGAAGGGTTATACAGAGAAAGAAGGGGGAAGAAAGAGAGAGAGAGAGAGAGAGAGAGAGAATCATCTGTTCATATTTTTATTTATAATTTTTGGGTTTACCTCTAAATGTTTAAACATTCCTTATATGTTAGGAATTGTAGCCCTTTATCTGTTGATACATACAGGTTGCAAATATTTTTCCCGATTTGCCATTTGTCTTTTGACTTTGCTTATGGTATTTTTACATGCAAAAGTTTCCTTTTTTAATGTGTTCAAATTTATCTTTTTTTCTTTTATTACATCACGATCTTGAGTCATAGTTAGAAAGCCTTTCCTTCCACTCAGGAATTCATTCATGGTTTTCTTCTAGTACTTATATAGTTTCATTATTTTACATTTAGATCTTTGATACATTTGGAATTTATTCCTATATGTGGTATGAGGAATGGATCTAATTTATCTTTTTCCAAATGTCTATCTAACCAGTTGTCTCATACCGTTTATTATAAAGCCCATTTTTGTCCTAGTTATTTGAGTTGCCACCTTTATCCTACTCTTGACTTCCACCCATGGTTAGGTTTATTTCTCTACTTTCTAATATATTCCATTGGCCTGTCTGTTCATAAAGAAGTACCATACTCTTTTAATTATAGAGGTTTGCAGTATGTTTTAATATTTGGTAGGGATAGTCTACCCTTACAATGTTTCCCTGGCTAATTTTGCATGTTTCTTTTCCCATATGAACTTTAGTATCAGCTTGTCAACTTCCAGACAAAAATATTTGTTGGAATTTTATTGGAATTACAATAAGTTTATAAATTAGCTTAGCATGAACAGACATCCTGGAGATGTTGAGTC
>PVKH010048230.1:0-10223 GCA_004027955.1 Chaetophractus vellerosus | reverse complement strand
AATGGTTGGTCCCCAGAGAGAAAACCTGACATGTGCCTCCTCATGGACATCTACCACACCATCTAGGAAGTAGTCTTGACAAAAAATCTAACCTGAATCTGATCAAGCTTCCAGATCTAATCATCAGTTTAGAGGAAATTCAGGGGACAGGAGAACATTTTAAATGGCACCATGGGATGTAATCAACAATAAACATGAGAACATTTTACAGGATGAGAGACTTGGTTTCTACAACCAAAAATTGTAAGAAAAAAGAAAAGATGAGGAAGAACCTAAATATCAAGAGGGCCATATTAACTAGTTCCTCTGTATGAGCCTTATTTGGATCCCAATTCATGCATGGCTTGTAAAACAAATAAAAATTCTCAGAAGACAACTGAGGAATCGGGAACCGTGACAAGATACTTAGTGATATTAAGGAATTGTAAATGTTATTTGGTGTAATTATGATACTGTAGGTTTTTAAAAAAGATGGTCTAGTAAAGATACATTAGTGAAATGATGTGATGTCTGAGATTATCTATTTCCTAGACAAAAATCAGAACCTGGGTTGCCTCTACGACATCAAAATGATGCTTTAACTTTGTGCATATGCTGCCCTTCCTCATTTATAATTTAGACCTGGTGGTGTTTTTTTTTTTTTTTTTTTTTTTTTTTTTTTTTTTTTTTTTTTTTTTTTTTTTTTTTTTTTTTTTTTTTTTTTTTTTTTTTTTTTTTTTTTTTGGTCTGTATATACTTTTTCTTTGATTCTCAATTTTTAGGTATTATGAAAAGGCAAACTAAACATTTTAAATGACTACAGTACTTGAGAAAGCTTTTATAAAGTGCTAAATAAATACTAAGCTATGAGTCAAAAAAACTGCAGGTAGGAAGAGATGAGCAACATGATTCCCTTCATTCCATCAGAAAGTTCTCATTTCTAATGAATGACAAGTAAATCACCTCCTATTAACAGTTACATAACATTTTACACTTGCTAAATTTAATTTTAAGAGTTTCCTAAGGGAATAAAGTAAATCAAAAGAATTAATGATAAAAGTACCTTTCTGCAAGTTAGGAAAACAAAGGTTCTGTGTGTGCACCTGTTTCTTCCCTTGAGTTTCCAAAGCACACATGAAGGTATTTTGCAGTTTCTGGGGAAAAAAAATAACTTCATAAAACAAACAAAAACAAAATACTGACAAACACCTGTGATTTTTTTTTTTTTTTTAGAAGAAAGAGAACCTTTCTTTTGTTAAAACCTTGAATTGCTCCCTTCCTTTAGATTCTTATTACATTATTTGGAACTGATACACATTTCTCCCAGGGAGGATATGGAAAGTGCAGTTGAATTTTGGTTTCTGCTTCTTCTTTTTAGTAAGGCAGTGCATTATGGTGCAGAATAAGATTCTGATCTTTTTTTTTTCTTTTCACTGTTGCCTCAGTTTTTAGCTCAGATTTCCTGTGTCAAACCACTGGTTTACAAATAATTATGCTCTGTGCTAAATTATCGTGACCACATGCACCAACAAGGCAGATGAAGCACGTATTGCTGCTTCCAAGCTGCAACCCACAGGTTCTCTCTTCATCTGACACTTAAAATTCACGTCATTTCTAAAAGGAAAAAAAGTTCTCTCTGCTGGGAGTTGATTTGCAGCATTCTTTTCTCATGTTTCAAGCCCAGTGACAGCTTGTTGATTTAATTTTGAAAATTCAATTAAAAAATTTTTTTATCCCTTTAGTGGAGGAATGGGCAAGCACTTCAGTTTTTCTGCTGGTACAAGCAGTGCTTATGGCTCCCATTGGAAAGAACTGCTAGATTGAAGACAGGGTAGGAAAGAAAGAGGAAGTGAGGGAATGGGAAAAGAAGGGGGATTGGAAAAAGAAGAATGATATTTTTAAAGACAGAGAGAGAGAAATGAAAGAGATCAAGACTAATTGTCCTGTTTCCTAGTTTGCTTGCTCTCTTCTCAATACTGTCTGGTTCATTTATTGAGTGCCTTCTGAGGGCCAGACCTTGTGCTTGGCCTATAAGGAGAAAAAGCAGCTTTTCTTGCTGATAGCAGGACAGCCTCTTACCATAGTAAATGAGTACATCTGTGCACTCAGGCTGACCCAGTTTTTATTTCATTTGCGCCCCACCGTAAACTTCTGTGGTTGATGTTATTCTCATTATGCAAATGATGGATCAGGCTCAGAGAGGCTGATTTGCTTATGGTCTGCTGGGTAGTAAATGCCAGGCCCACACTCAAGCTCAGATTTTTTTTTCTTTATTAGAGAAGTTGTGGGTTTACAGAACAATCATGCATAAAATGCAGTCAGATTGCTATTCTGAGATCAAGGATCTTTCTAGGGCATCCAGCTATCTGGGAGGCATTCTAGTATTTTCTTTTTATTCTACTTTGTAAGAAAACTATCCTCTAGTTGGTATAATTCCATCCTCCCCAGGGCTTTGTCTTCTTTTGCAATGATGTCTTTTTGCCAACATTTCCCTTGCATTCCTCCTTCTTAAACCCAAAGATCAACGTTCACCTGCAAAAGGTGCTGCCTTCTCAGACATCAGGCACAGGCCAGAGAACTCTGTGTAGACTGAACTTAAGACTTTACACAGTTTTTACTGCTATCAGTAGGTTCTCTTGATGTAGACCTTAAGCTAGAAGTTAAAGAAAATAAAAATAAGCAAGTTCAGCCTAGGGTATGATAGCTGTCCTTCCCTAGTTATACCCTGATCATCCTTGGCTTCACTCTAACTACTTTTCTTCATTTACTATTGATGAAAAACTCTTAAGTGGTTGGTTTTGTTGAGACTTTTTCAGTTGGCTCCTGAAGTGTGTTCCTGCAGAGTTCTGGAGACAATTTCAGGGGATCTGAAGGCCAAAACTCTTTTCCATATAATACTAAGTTATATGTGTGGAATGGTGGAAAAGCAATGGTGGGTAAAACTGCTGGCGCCTTAGCACATATCAAAGCAGTGGCCCCAAACTGTGCTGTGGCCAGTATATTCTTCACTGCCACTTGCTTGCAGAAAAGGGCAAAAAGCCAGTTTCATTTAAGAATGCCCTTGATGAAGAAGTAAACATAATTAATGTTATTAAAACTCAACCTTGGAATCTTTTTAATATTCTGGGTGACAAAATTGGCAGTATGCATCAAGCACTTCTGCTACGTACTGAAATATGATGGTATCTGCAAGAGAGCACTTGTGGGATTGAGCTGTAAGCTGAGCTAGCCACTTCTTCATGGAGCACAATTTTTATTTGAAAGAACAACTGGTAGACAAACTATAGTTACAGAGACTTGGCAACTTATCAGATATTTTCTTAAAAATGAATGAAGTGAGTCTTTCAAGGAAAACAACCTTGAGTATTTGGTGCCAATAATAAAATTAGAGCCTTCAAGCCATAATAAGGATTTTGACAATTTATATCTGTCATCGTGAGCTTAACAGCTTCCTGATACTTAAAAACTTTTTTTGGATGAGTTTATTGTTGTTAATTAACAATTATGATTTTAAAAAAATATTGTATGATGAAAATGTGTCAGTGTTTGAAATATCTGCGTAACTCATTGAACCTGTATTTTCAAAATGACAAATGCATCATGTTACAAAACCAGGTATGGGTAAAGGAGCCTTTCAAAGTAGAAGATAGACTAATGGATCTTAATGTAATAGAGTGTGACTAGTTCATTGTTATGGTTTTAGATTCCTCATTGTAGCTAACCTTTAAGAGGCTACTCCTTGTTGAGTTTGATATAGGATCAAAGAATAATTTTTACAATTATCTGAAAAAGCTCTTAAAACACTCATTGCCAACTACTCTCTGTGTGAGGCTGGCTTTTATTCATATACTTTAATTAAAACAACGTTGCGGCAGGTTGAATGCAGAGGCAGATATAAGAAGCCTGCTGGTTTTCTTTAAGTCAGACATTAAAGAGATTTGCAAAAGTATAAAAGTGCTACACTTCTCATGAAATTTTTTTTTTGTTTTGGAAAATATAGTTATCATTCATTAAAATTTTATTTATGTTAACAAACATTTGGCTTCTTGTTATTTTAAATGAGTAGATAAATATTTTTAAGGTCTCTTTTAATTTCTAATGTGGCAACTATCAGTAAAGAGAAACCCATAAAATCTAAGACCCTGACTCCTCAATTTTTCGGAGTATAAAGGGGTCATGAGACTAAAAAAAAATCCCTTAGCTGAACTTCTGGGTTAGAGCATTTTCCCTTTTATCTTTCTTTCAAAAGGCCAGCACTTTTACTTTTATAGGGAGAAGGGACTAATAAATATTTATGTTTTTATTGGGGACCAATGTTAGATGACAATTAAGGATCTAGGTAATGGAGAATAACCCAGGTATTTTTGAAACCTTAAACCCTTTTTTCCTCATGAGTTTTACAGTGCAGTGTACTTTTTCAGCCAGTTTTTTTTTTTTTTGGTCATAATCCTTTTTTCATAAAAATAGGAAGGTCAGGAAGTGACACCCAAACAACCCAGGAGCCTGTGGTGGTTTCTAACTTTAGAGATGCCTGTTGTGGAGTAGCTTTATGCTAAACCTTTGCTTAATTCGAATAGAACAAGGCCAGTTGCAACACTTCTGAGCAGTCATTCAGAGCTGTTAGCACTAAAAGCTGAACCTGCAAAAATAGCTCATAGAGCTATGGACCCAAGTATTAAGAGACCCCATGTGGCACTTGCTTATTAACTAGTATGTGCCTTTGAAATAAAGTTCTTATAGAACTTGATGTCTGACTAGTTTCTTAATTTTATCAAACTTCATTCTATTTCCATTGAAATTACACTAATGTGGAATTCTCCCAGGAGTACTGAGATTTGGGCAAAACAGAAATGATTTAATTTTATGATAGAAAAATTAATTGCTTCTGAGTCTCTTTTCATTATACTTTAGTCTTATTTCCACCAACCCCTTATCTGCTCTTTTTATTTAAAATGAACCAGGCAGCAGAGTTTCTGTTTTCTAGATGAAATTTTAGTGACATTCCTTTTCTTAGGTTTTCCCCCATAATGCCCTATGTCTGTGGGCAAGTCGGGAAGTAGGAAGAACTATTCCCTCCCTTCCTCTCCCTTGAAATGTATCTTTAGAATCATGATTTCATCCTGGTGTGTGAGATTTCTGTTCTGGATCTCAGGTGGGTGGGGTGCGGGTGGGGGCTGGGGGTTGCACAGCAGCCTGTGGCTGCAGACACATTCTTTGTGTATGCCAGAGTTTGTGTTAGATTTTGTAAGCGTGGCCATTTATTTCTCACATTATCTGGAGAAAATCAGTTGCCACCTCTGCTGTGAATTTACATTTGGTTACACAATAAAATGGGTTAAGCAATTCTTCTAATGTATTACCCTTGGGCCCAGTGGATCAAGAGAACTCTCCATATATACACAAGGAGTATTTATGCATAGAATTATGTACTCTATATATGCTTGCACATGTGTGTGCATGCCCAAACATACTGATTTATTTTCACAAGCCTCAAAATTTGGTGTGTGGGCGAAGGCATAATATGCCAAGTGGAAAGTGCTATGGAAAAAATAAGGCAGGGTGTGGGGATAGAGAAGGAGAGGGTGGGTGTGGTCAGGGAAGACCCTCTAATGTGGTGATGTTTGAGCCAGTCTGCAGGAGGGCTGCCTGGGAGAAGAGAGAACAGGAAGTACAAAGACCCTAATGGCTCTCCATGGTTGGTGAGTTGGAGTTGCAGCAGGGAGAGGACTTTGCCGAGCCCTGAAGTCCAGGTGAGATGCATTGCAGGATTGTTGGCACAAGGTTGGCACCCCAGTCAATGGCACTCCCCATTCCAGGAATAATCCTTTATCACCTAAGTGAAGTTGGCGTATATTTGGTGTTGGCTTATCATTTGGTTGCTTGAACATCAATGCTTTTCCTTTGGCCAGGGCCTTGGAGAACACCATATTAAATCTATTTGTTGTGAGTTTCTAAAACAAAAACGTTTTAAATTTATCATGAAGACCTTTTCGAGTTCTAGGAATTCTGTGAATTCCTTCATGGTTTCTTATTGTTTTAAGCTAAGGTAGATCTGTCACAAGGTTAATAAGCATTAAGAGTTCAAATTGGCTGTCTGGAGATATGTAACAAGTCCAGGCCCTGCTAAATGTAATTAGCTGTAATTCAATTCTATTTATGGGTTATTAAGAAATTACTCTTATT
This sequence comes from Chaetophractus vellerosus, assembly GCA_004027955.1. Taxonomy (NCBI): domain Eukaryota; kingdom Metazoa; phylum Chordata; class Mammalia; order Cingulata; family Chlamyphoridae; genus Chaetophractus; species Chaetophractus vellerosus. The sequence continues at coordinate 4,061 of PVKH010048230.1, read as the reverse complement.
TGTGCACCTCACCCATCTAATACACAGTCAGAAAATTCAGGCTCAACTGGAGTCTTCTGCTCTTGAACTTGGTGTGAACTATCACCTATGCAGTTTTACTAAACCTCTGGAGAGGTGCTGGTTAATAGGTTGGCACTCGGTATAAGCTCACTGTAGATTTCCTCCAACTTTTTGGAAGGTTAATTCTTATTGAAGATTGATGGTATTTCCTGTTTTATGTAAATGAGGATGCCTCTACCTGCCTTAGCATATTGGGAAACATTTAAAGAGACAATGTTGTACAGTCTTGATGCTTGCCCAGTAAGTTTTCTGAGTCGTTAGATTTGGGATTTGAAATATCAGGAGAGCTCATTGGAATCACATAAGAAGTTTGAAAAATATAGAGTCTCAGGCCCTCAGCCTGAATTAGGATCTCTGGATTAGAGACCAAGGAGACAGATTCTTAATAAATCCCTTGGCTGATTTTAATGATTGGCTAAGTGTGGACACCCTGTTCTATCCTACATCACATCCATTTAGATTAATGGAAAATTTGGGCCTTGAGAAAAATCACATAGGGGAAAAAACACACATACACGCACACAAAGGGAAGTATATTACTCTTGTGCAGTCCAGTCATAGTTTACAAAATCTCAAATATGTTCTTTTAAGAGCCTTTAAAAATGCTGCGACAGGTCAGGTTACAGTTTTTGCATTTTTAAGATGAGAAAATGAGATTCAGAGGCTGAGGACCTTGTTAATGTCTGCAGACACTCAAACCAGGTTTGAGAGGGATGTAGTCGGGGCGGGAGTCTGGCTTTGCTGCTGTCACCTGTTGGAATGGAGACAAGTAGAAGGGGGTTCCTTTCTCTTAGGGTAACTAGGATTGGGAAAAGGTATTTTTAAATTATTCCAGTTAAATCGAGAACCACAATTTTGTGTAGTATGTATCCTGAAGAAGGGTTGATTGGGACCCTGTAAGAATGATGACAAAGATTATGAAAGTATATTTCTTTCCTCTTATATTTGTCAGTGTTTGGGCTGTAATGACACCTGTGTGCTGGTTCTTAGAACAAGAGCGGATCAAATAACTCACTACATACTTTTCTGGCTGATCCGAAAGTGCGATAATAGCTTCTACTTCGTGATTGTTGACTTTCTCAGCACTGTCACCAAGAGGGTTGTTTTTGCAAAACTATTTGAAGATGTCATCAAGTTTTCCAAAGGCCAGTCATCTTCCTTCAGCGTTGTTGGACCCAGAGCCCCAGACTTCTTTTGTCAGTGGCTTTGCTGAGCCTGGGGCAGCTTGTCAGTCATCTTCATGACCTCTGTGGGCTACAAGGGCTCACTCTTACCCTGGGGCAGGTTATAGTGTGTGGATTGTATCACAGGATGTATCTGCTACTCAGAAAGGGAGAACAGTCACCATTTACATGGTGGGCAGGGAGAGGATAGTTTTAAGCAGGGAGAAATGTCCCAGACGGACTAATTTAAAAGTGGTTTGTCTGTGCATCAGTGACTACTTGTATGCTCTCTATAAATCTCACAGTTATTGGGACTTTGATAATGAGTACCCCGATGAATTCAGGTGTCTTGGTAAAAAGAATCATTTCTTCCTAATCAAAGGTGCAGTGCAGTCTTATATAAGTCAGAAGTGTTCAAATACCATTCTTTATGAAGGGCTGCACATTTTGGTGCCACAATCATATCTAGTAGTCACTTAGAGTCCACCTAGGCAGAGGACCTTGTAATAACACCTGGAGGGGTTCTTTGTAATGTTGGGCTTCAGGAAGAATTTGTTGACTAGGACTGATGCTTGACTCTGGGAAGGAACCTTATGGATTTTGTTAAACATTCTAATGTTGCTGACAATGCAGCCGGACCCTGAACTCCCTTTCTAGCTCTTCCTCACTGAGGACACTGGAAGAATGGTTTCTGTCCTGGGTCTGCTCAGGGGTGTCCGGGACCTGTCTGGTCTTGTCCGTGACTCTTCTTTTGGGGCTTGCATGCCCTCAGTTGGGACTTCTAATTCCAGCATTCTTGTCTTTGCCCCTGGGACTGCTCCAAGCTCACAGTGTAGTCTTTATGGGGACCCTAAACTGCAGAATCTTGTCTGTAGTCTGGCTAGGTCTGTTTGGCCCCCTCCTTGCCTCTAACCAGGGATCACAAGCTGTCCCTGGGCTGAAATGGGCCCACATACTGGTTTGGTTTTGTATGTGGCGTAGTACAGTGCCTTCGAAGGTTTTTACCTTCAGGTCTTTAGGCAGGGTGGGGTTCTCCAGAACACCCCACTCTGAGCATCCCCTGCTGTCTGAATTCCCCTCTGACTGCATTCCTCTGTGTTTCCTGTCTCCTGCCTCAGTTTGTAATCGTGAGTCTGAGCATTTGTTCAGTGTGTTTTCCCAGTGGTGTGTAGTTACCATGGGAGGAGAACGTACAGATCTTTTAGTTGAAGGATCACTCCTTTCCTGGACTTGAGACTGAAAACACATCCCCTTCCCTCAGTACCATAAAGACAACTCTTTTGCACCACTCAGCATTCCCTCCTACCCCAGTGGCACTCATACTTGGGGTTTTGTGGTGTGGAATCTCACTCTTACGGGGAGCTCTTAGTGGAATGGTGGGGAGAGGAGTCTTTTTTCTTTTTCTTTTTTTTTTTAAATCCAAGAAATAAGTCAGGTTTTCAGATAGTAGATCTACTTTTAGTGTTGCCTCCAGCTCACTGAAAGGCCCACAAGAATTCATTTTTGGTGATGACCCATTCCTTAACAGAGCATTGCAGAAAAAAATCCCTTGGGATTTGTAGCTAGGGATCTCTTACTGTGTTGGAGATGTGGGCTGGTGGTGGAAGGGGCATCAGCTTCAGAATCAGACAGACCTGGTTGTAATACCTGTGCTTAGCTCCATAACCTTGAGCAAGGGTGGCCTTAAGTGTAAAACGTGGGGCTGGTAACATCTACCCACAGGATTCTTAAGAAGTCCGTGAGATCATATCCACAAGAACACACCCACAGATTCAGTGTTGTACTAGAGGCTGATGCAGATTGTATAGCTACCTATTTTGAAAGAAAATCCATATCCCATTTGCATTCATATACTTTATATGACTCATTTAAAAGGCCTTGGGGAAAATACAATGATTCCATAAACCCCTTTTTTTCTGCCATTGTTTCAAATTGAGCTTCACATGTGTTGTATCCTGGGAGGTTGTAATGTACTTACAGTGTGTCTAAATGCAAAAATTTTGGTAGGAGCTACCATCAGTGAAGCCGAGGGTGGGAGAGAAGTATTTCAGGGTGGGAGCAAGGGAAGATGTGGGGTAGATTCATTGCCTTGCCAGTTTCCTGTTTGCTGGGCCACAAGGAACATATGTTGCCCCTATTTCTGAGTCTGCCCACCAAAGCCAATGCTATACCTTTTCCCAGTCATTGCTTGAGGGTCCATCCACTGCCTGGGATGCTGCTGCTGGCACTGCCTCTCCTGGTGAGGGCTGATAGTGACATGGGGGGTATGTAGTGTGTGTGTGTGTGTGTGTGTGTACGTGTGGACCGGTCGTATTCATGAGCCTCCCCACTGCTGTGGATGCTCCATAGGAATGTCGATAGGATAACAGAACTGGGACTAAGGGTCTGACTCCCATCAGGCATGGCCCAGGGAATTGTTCTTTGCGGTCTTGTTGGTTCTTTTTTTTAGAGGTATCAAGGGTTGAACCTGGGACCTTGTACCTGGGAAACAGGGGCTCAACCATTGAGCTACATCTGTTCCTGTGGCTGGTTCTTTTAGCATAGATACAGAATTAAAATGAGTACCTATTCCCCATAATTAAGTCAAGACAAATGAATTAATATTTACAAGAAACGTTTGGGTCCCAGGAAGAAGGCACATTTTAGCAGCAGATTGTATGTGTAACTTGCTATTAATCTCTTATCTCTAGAGGATTGAATTTTAGGTGCCAGTAACTGACTCTGTAAATTATCAGGCAGCGTTGGCCCCCACCCAGCCCTCTCTTTATTTCCCCATTCCAGGATTTTGTTAGAGTTGGTTACCAGCCTGATAACCTGACCAAATGCTGCCTATCAACT
>PVKH010048229.1:0-10219 GCA_004027955.1 Chaetophractus vellerosus | reverse complement strand
CCACTTCACTCCCAGGGCGTCTGCGTGCGAGCCTGGTGTGGGCAGGCGCCCGGCCTTGCCTTGTCCGTATCAGTGCTTCGTGGATGCGGGTGTCATGGGAAGGACAGTTTTGAAAGAGGGAAACGATGTGTTTTTCATGCCCCAGTTCTTGTTCTCCTGTGTCCCTTCGCTGTGAAGGCCTGTGATCCAGGGAGATGGAGGGTGGCGCCAAGCGAGGCGTCAAGTAGGGATGGAGTCAGGATGTGGAGGGGCGGCTGCTGACAGCAGTAGGGCAGGAAGCCCCCGGAAGGACGTGAGGAGCGGGAGCCAGCGCCCTGCCTCACCCAGGCGAACCTCGGAGGCTGTGGCGAGAAGGCCCAGGCGGGTCTGTGGGTGAATCTCATAGCAAAGGGGTGGGGGGTGGGGGGCGAGGCTTGATCCTCAGACTGTGGCCATGGGAAGTCTTAGCAAAGGCCCTGCCGTGGGTTGAATAGTGTTTCCCAAAAAGATATGTTCAAGTCCTCACGCCAGTCCTGTGAATGTGACCTTAATTTGGAAATAGGATCTTTAAAGATGTGGTTAGTTAAAATTAGGGTGGGCCCTAATCCAATGTGACTAGTGTCCTTATAAGAAGAGGGGACTTTGGACTCATCAACACAGGCTCAGGGGAGAAGGCAGAGAGTGAAGTGCCCTCGCTGCACCACTAAGGAGCTCCAAGAATTGCCAACAAACTGCCCCGAAGCCGGGAGGAGGCAAGGAAGGAGGCCTCTCTACAGGCCTCAGAGGGAGCCTGGCTCTCCAGACCCCTGCCGTCTGGGCTTCTACCCTCCAGAGATGTGAGAGAATAAAACTTCCTTTGTTTCCGCCACCTAGCCTGTGGCACTTTGCTCCAGCAGACCTAGGCAGCCAGCACCTTTAGCAAAGCAGTGCCTCACCATGGTGCTAAAACAATATGCTGTGTCTAGGAAATGGCTTAGAGATAATCTGCCTCCTTTGGTGTGGTGGGAAGAATGCAGCCCGGTGTCCCTAGGTCCCAGGGGGGTAGGTAGAGAGCCAGGCCTCAGAGGCAGGGTCGCAAGACCAGACCTGTGCGGGACCCCTCCCCATCCCCCACCAGGCGGCCTCAGCCACGGAGAAGCAGGCTCAGAGAGCCTCCACCAGCCCCGTCCCCTCTGCTCGTGGAGGACTCCACAGGACCTTGGGCCCCCTTTTCTTGCCACCACGAGGTGCCATAATTGTCTCTCAGTACCAGAAATGATGTTTGCCCAGGAGACAAGGGAGTGGTGAGAAAATCCCGGAAAACCGAGTCCTTTACACAAAAGACAACGATTTAAGCCTGCGGAAATGGAGACACTTTTAATGAGCAAATTAAAGATTTCTCTTTTTGGTGTTTTGTTGTTTGCTTTGCCTTTGTCGATAATAGGAATGGTCCTATATTACATGAACACAAGATCCTACAATTCAACAACAAAAAGAGAAACAAGCCAATTAAAAGATGGATGAAGGACTTGAAAAGACATTTCTCCAAAGAAGATATACAAATGGGCAATAAACACATGAAAAGAGGCCCCAAAATCACTAGCCATTAGGGAAATGCAAATTAAAACCACAAGGAGATACCACTTTACACCCACAAAGCGGCTATAACCTAAAAACCAGAATATGTGTATCCTTTTATTTTTATTTTTTTTCTGGTCCAGGATACATCTAGGACCACTCTGGTATTTAATAGTCATGTTTTCTTCGTCTCCTTTAATCTAGAACAATTCCTCAGTCTTTCTTGCTTGCTTTTTTTTTCTCCAGTCATTTTTTTTAATTAGAGAAGTTGTAGGTTTACAGAAAAATCATTCCGAAAATGCAGAGTTCCCATATACTCCTCCCTTCTCCCCCCACCTCCAGCTTTCACTATTATTAACACTTTACACTAGGGTGGTACTTTTGTAGCAATTATACAATTAACTATAGCTCATAGTTTACATGAGGGTTCACTGTGTTGCATGATCCTTTGGTTTTATTTTTTTAATTTTTATTCTAGTAGCATATATGCAACCTAAATTTACTCCTTTTAACCATGTTCAAATATATAATTCAATGGTCTTAATTACATTCACAATGTAATCATCACTACCATCCATTACCAAAACATTTCCATCACTCCAAACAGAAATTCTGTACCAATTAAACATTAACTCCTCATTCCTTACTCTCCTGAGTAACCTATATTCCAGTTTCTGGCTATTAATTCGCTTATTCTAATTATTTCATATCAGTGAGATCATACAGATTTTGTCCTTTTGTGTCTGGTGTATTTCACTCAACATGATGTCTTCAAGATTCATCCATGATGTTGCATGTAACCAAACTTCATTCCTTTTTATGACTGAATAATAATCCATTACATGGTATAATACATTTTGTCTATCCATTCATCTGTTGATGGACACTTGGGTTGCTTCCATCCTTTGCTCTTTGTGAATAAAGCCACTATGAACGTTGGATTCTTTGGGGTATATAGCTAGAAGTGGGATAACTGGGTCATATGGTAACTCTATACTTAACTTTCTAAGGAACTGCCAAACTGTTTTCCATAGTAGCTGAACATTTTACATTCCCACCAACAATGAATGAGGTTCCTATTTCTCCACATCCTAATACTTGTAATTTTCTGTTTTTCTAGTGGTAGCCTTTCTAGTGGGTGTGAAATCGTATCTCACTGTAGTTTTGATATGCATTTCCTTAATAGCTAATGATGATGAACATCTTTTCATGTGCTTTTTGACCATTTGTATATCTTCTTTGGAGAAATGTCCATTTAAGCTTTTTGTCCCATTTTAAAATAGGTTTGTCTGTCTTTTTGCTTTTGAGTTATAGGATTTCTTGATATATTCTGGATATTAAGCCCTTATCAGATATGTGGTTTCCAAACATTTTCTCCCAATCTGTAGGCTGTCTTTTTACTTTCATGATGAAGTCTGTTGATGTACGAAAGTTTTTGGTTTTGATGAAGCTCTATTTGTCTATTTTTAATTTTACTGCTTTTGCATTTGCTGTATAGCCTAAGAAACCATTGCCTAACTCAAGGGCCTGAAGATGCTTCCCTACATTTTCTTCCAAGAGTTTTATGGTTCTGGATCTTATATTTAGGTCTTTGATCCATTTTGAGTTAATTTTTTGTATATGATATGAAGTAGGGGGTCCACCTTCAATTTTGCATATGGATATCCCATTTCTTCTAGCACCTTTTTTGGAGAGACTATTCTTTCTCAAATGAGTGGACTTGACAGTTTTGTCAAAAATCAATTGACTATAGATGTGAAGTTTATTTCTAGACTCTTGATTCCTTTGGTCTATATGTCTGCCCATGTGCCTGTACCATGCTGTTTTGATTACTTTAGCTTTGTAATAAGTTTTAAAATCAGGACACATGAGTCCTCCAATTTTGCTCTTTTTCAAAAATAAAAAGAAGTGTTTTGTTGTTGTTTTGGGTGGGGTTTTTTCTTTTTCTTTTCTTTTTTTTTTTTTTGCTTGCTTGTTTTTGTTTTGGTTTGGGTTTTTTTGCTATTCGGGATACCTAACCCTTCTATATAAATTTAGTGATTGGCTTTTTCATTTCTACAAAGAAGGCTATTGGAATTTTGATTGGGGTTGCATTGAATCTGTAAATCACTTTATATAGAATTGACAACTTAACAATATTTAGTCTTCCAATCCATGAACACACAAAGTCCTTCCATTTATTTAGGTCTTCTTTGATTTCTTTTAGTAATGTTTTGTAGTTTTCTGTGTATGTCTTTTACATCCTTGATTAAATTTACTCCTAGGTATTTGATTCTTTTCATTGTTATCATAAATGGATTTTTTCTTGATTTCCTCTTAAGACTGTTCATTGCCAGTTTATAGAAACACTACTGATTTTTGTGTGTTAATCTTGTACCCTGCCACTTTGCTGAATTTACTTATTAGCTCTAGTAGTTTTTTGTGGCTTTTGCAGGATTTTCTATGTATAGGATCATATCATCTGCAAATAGGGAAAGTTTTATACCTTCCTTTCCATTTGGATGCCTTTTATTTATTTTTCTTTTTTTATTGCTTTGGCTGGAACCTCAGATATAATGCTGAATAACAGTGGTGACAGTGGGCATCCTTTACTTGTTCCTTATCTCCCACCATTTAGAATGATGTTAATGGTGGGTTTTTTCATATATGCTTTTTATCATGTTGAGGAAGTTTCCTTCTATTCCTGGTTTTCTAAATGTTTTTATCCAGAAGACGTGCTGGACTTTCTCAAATGCCCTTTCTGTATCAATTGAAATGATCATGTGGTTTTATTCCTTCATTCTATTTACATACACCACATTAATTGATTTCCTTATGTTGAACCATCCTTTCATACCTGAGATAAATCCCACGGATTTCTTCTTTGACCCATTGGTTGTTTAAGAGTGTGTTGTTTAATATCTACATATTTGTGAATTTTCCATTTCTCCCTCTGTTATTGATTTCTAACTTCATTTCATTGTGGTTGGAGAAGATACATTGTATGATTTCAATATTTTTAAATTTAGTGAGATTTGTTTTGTTATTTATCATATAGTCTATCGTGGAGAATGATCCATGTACACTAGAGAACAATGTGTATTCTACTGCTCCTGAGTGAATGTTCTGCAACCCAACTACTCCTAATAGACATATATAGAACAATTATTAATGTAGAACTATTTCTCCCTCCAAATCTGTTATTATTTGCTTCATAGATTTTGAGGCTCTGTCATTAGGTGCATATATGTTTATAATTTTTATGTCTTCTTGTAGAATTACCCCTTTATCAGTGTATAGTGATCTTCTTGTCCCTTGTAACTGTTTTTGACTTAAAGTCTATTTTATCTGTTATTAGTAAAGGTACCCCAGCTCTCATTTGGTTGCCATTTGCATGGTGTATATATTTTTTCATCCTTTCACTGTCCACCTACTTTGTCTTTGAATTTAAGATGAGTCACTTTTAAATAGCATATAGTTGGGCCATCTGCCAATCTCTGCCTTTTGGTGGAAAGTTCAATCCATTTACACTTAAAGTAGCTACTGGTAATGCAGGAGTTTCTTCTGCCATTTGCTATTTGGTCTTTGTAACTCTTATGCCTTTTTTTTCCCTCAATTATTTTGTTAATAACTACCTTCATATTTTTTATAGGTATTTTGTGTGTGTGTGTGCATGTGTGTTACATATCCCCCCCCCTTTCTGCTTGCTCTTGCTGTGTGTTCATTTTTGTGTGTTCTTCTATGTCTGTTTCTTGTCTCCCCCCATTTTTGTGGCGACGCGCCGAGTTGGCCCTCCACGCAGGCGGCTCGCCCCACTCGTGGGTGGCTCCATTCCGTTTCATGGTGGCTCAGCTCCGTGTTTTGTGGGCAGCACAGCTCCGTGTTTCGCGGGCGGCTCAGCTCCATGTTTTGTGGGTGAGTTGCCCTGCCCGTGGCGGCTTTTTGCCTTGCCCACAGCAGCTTTGCCCCGCCCATGGCAGCTTGCCTTTCTCAAGGCCGTCTGCCCGCTCAGAGAGGTCCCTGGGAACCGAATCCGGGGCCTCCCATGTGGTGTACCGGTGCCCTATCCACTGGGCTATACAGCCGGCCCCCATTACCTTCATATTTAACTGATTTTTTTGTATTGTGCCATTCTGAGTAGCTTCTCATTTCTTTTTGTATATTTTCTTTGTGGTCACCATGGGGCTTAAATATAACATTCTAATACTATAACAAAAATGTATGATTTGATACTAACTTCAATGACATACACAAGCACTGTTCCTCTACCCCTCCATCTCTCCTCCTTTTGTTGTACTTGTTACAAATTATACCTCTATACATTGTATGTTGAAACCATAGATTTATCATTTCTTTTTATGCATTTGCATTTAAAAACCTGTATGAAGTAGAACATGGAGTTACATACCAAAAAATACAATAGTACCGGCATTTATAATTATCCATATGGTTACTTTTACCAGAGATCTTTATTTCTTTATGCCACACTGATCCATTGTTTAGTGTCCTTTCCTTTCAGTCTGAAGACTTTCCTTTAGTATTGCTTGTAGGGCAGATCTAGCGGTGATAAACTCTCTCCACTTTTGTTCATCTGGAAATGTCTTCATTTCTCCCTCATTTTTGAAAGGCAGTCTGGCCAGATATAAAAGTCTTGGTTCCTTCTTCCCTCCATGGTTTCTGATGAGAAATTGGCACTTAATCTTATTGGGACTTCCTTTTACATAACACGTTGCTTTTCTCTTGCAGCTTTCAGAACTCTCTCCTGGTCCTTAACATTTGACGTTTTGAGTACTATGTGTCTGGGCATATTTCTCCTCAAGTTTATCCCGTTTAGGGTTCACTGGGCTTCTTGAATGTGCATATCATCTCTTTCATTCAATTTGGGAAGTTTTCTGCCATTATTTGAATATTCCTCCTGTCCCTTTCTTTCTTTTCCTTCTAGAACTCCCATATTGTGTGTATTGGTACACTTGATGGTATCCCACAGGTTTCTTAGGCTCTGTTTACCTTTTTCCATTCTTTTTTCTTTCTGCTTCTTATCCTGAATCATTTCAATTGTCTTGTCTTCAAGTTCAATGATTCTTTCTTCTGTCAGCTCCAATCTGCTCTAGGGAATTTTTTTCATTTCAGTTTTTGAAGTCTGCAACAACAGTGTTTCTGTTTGGTTCCCTTTTTAAATTTCTGTCTCTTTACTGAGATTCTCATATTTTTTTCTCATTGTTTTCCTGATACCCTTCCATTCTTTTTCTTTTTCTTTATCTCCTGAGCATATTGAGTTCATTTTTAAAAAAAATCTTTGGTATGTCCAAATTCTGGTATTCTTTGTTGGTAGTTTCTAAATTTTTATCTTATTCCTTTGGATGGGCCATCATTTCCTTTGTTTGTCTTGAAATCATTTATTGCGTACTATACATTTTAATATTTTAAAGTGTTAAATCTGTAATTTAGTCCCTGAGATGTTTATTCTTTAAGTTTGTATCCAACTAGTAATATGACAGAGAATTTCTTGAGTGCCAGGAACTAACAAAACAAACAACCACGCCCCACCACCATAATCTTTACAAATTGGCCCTGCATTGGCTCATGCTGTCCTTCAGAGTTTAGTCCTCTGACAAGAAGATCAACCCAAGGTGAATGTGGAGTGCAGGGTCCTTTCTCTCTTTTCTGAGCCTTCCTCTTGTACTTGGCTGTACTTTCTTGTGGCCCTAAGAATCCCTCCAGGAAGCAGAGGTGGCTCAAGTGATTGAGCTCCTGCCTACCACATGGGAGGTCCCAGTTTGATTCCCGGTGCTTCCTAAAGAAGACAAGCAAGACAGCAAGCTAATGTGATGGGATTGCATGGCAAGCTGATGCAATAAGCTGATGTAACAAGAGACACAAGGAGAAATACCTAACGAGAGATACAACAAAGCAGGGAGCAGCGGTGGCTCAAGCAATTAGGCACCTCCCTCCCACATGGGAAGTCCCGGGTTTGGTTTTCAGTGCCTCCTAAAAAGGAAGACAAGCACACAATGAACAGATACAGTAAATGCAAACACTGAGGGGGTGGGGAGAAATAAATAAATAAATCTTAAAAATTTTTTTTTCAAAAAGAATCCCTCCATTTTCAGGAATTTGAATGCACACTCTATCCCCTATGGAATAGACTTTCTCCCATTCTGGGTCCTCTATTGTACGATTTAAAGCAGGTAATCATTTTCCCCAGGAATTTTGACATGTTTCTTACACTGCTTAAGCTGTCTGAAAGCTGCTTTTGCCGTAGCATAAGAAGGGAGGCTGAACCAGAGAGGAGTTTCCTGGTTCCATTTTTCAGGCTGCCACCCAATAGTTTGGCACTGACATACAGGCTCCGCAGTATGTACATAGGGGTTCCTCTGCTCTTCCGGAACAGGGCCAGGGACCCACAAGGGGAGCACAGGATGACTCCACACTGTGTTGAGAAGGTGGTAGAGGAAGGGCCAGCAAGGATGCCACAAGCTTTTCTTACCATTTTTTAAAGCTGTGTTTTCCTGATTCGGCACTGGCCCAGTTACTGCAACACTTTAACCATTTTCTGGGATTCTAAGGAAGATGGCTCTGCCAGTTATGGCTAATTGTTCCAATATTCTATGGGGAAATGGCACCTTGGAACATAGTACATCACCATCTTGGTCAACCAGAAGCTCCCTACTGCTTTTAAGTAGCCGTTTTCTTGGTCTGGCACTTGTCTTGTTATTGCAATCCTTAACTGTTTTCTGAAGGTTTGAGAAGATGTTTCTGCCAGTTCTTGCTGGTTTTTCAAAGCGTCTGTCTCACTCTGCCATCTTGAACAGGGCAGGGCCTCCAAGATCTTTGTTTTTGATATTAAGTCTTTTTCAACCTTTTTCCCTTTCACTCATTTGGTAGCTAACGAGCTGGAGATAATTGCTGAACCGCAGCGAAATGTTTTAAACCTGACATCCACAATCTTCCCCTTCTCATCCACTTGATTCTGTAATTTCATTACAACATCACAAGCTGGAGCTCCCATCAATCCGGTTCCAACATTTTCAGATGTCTGTCAAGGCCCTCGTTTCTAGGATTTTCATAATGATCAGCAACCATCTTGTGCTAGAGCTGGGCCGGGGCTGACAGCTTCCAGGTGGGCAGGCAGGGGCTCCAGAGTAGCTCGGCTGATGCTGCCCAGTGAAGATGGCCCACTTCAGCCACTGCCATCTTGCAGGGTATGCTTGGCTTTGGCCAGGAGTCAGAATCAGTAAACTTACCAAAATCTGTGTTAATCATCTATTCCCACCTAACAAATTACTCTGAAACTCAGCAGCTTAAAAGAGCAATGAACATTTGCTATATTTCACAGTTTCTGTTGGTCATGAATTTAGAAACAGCTGTGCTGGCGGTTCTGCTCAGGGTCTCCCATGAGGCTGCAGTTGAAGCGTCAGCAGGGGCGGCAGTCAGCTGACGGCTTGGAGGGGCTGGAGGACCCACTTCCAAGATGGCTCCCTCTCATGGCGGGTGCAGGCTACGGGCAAGAGGCCTCCATTCCTCACCACAGGGACCTCTCCACAGGGCTGCTTGAACGTCCTCATGACATGGTGTCTGATTTCCCCCAGGGCAAGGGATCTGAGAGAGCAAGGAGGAAGCCACCATGTCTTTTTTAGAGTACCCACTCTCAAAAAGGTTGTGGATTGCAGCCTACCACAGAACAAGTTGTCTGAGGTCCAAGCAAAGTGATAAGAGCTTTCTGAGGACAGAACAAGCCACCCAGTCAGGAATCCAGGGAGACTTCCTGAGAAAAGACAGAAGAGCCTGCCCTGGCCCCTCATCCCACCCTGAGTGGCCCTTCCCTGCAGAAGCAGGCCTGTGCTGTGGACTGGCACATGGGGAAGCCCACAGGGGCCCACCTGTGAGAAGCTGGCAACAAGGGCTGGGGGTGGGGTTCTTAGAGGCCGGAAAGAGGCCACCAGGAAGCTGTCAGAGGGAGGTGGGGTCGACCGCTTTAGGACTTAGGAGTGAGGTGAGGAAGGGAGAGGTCAAGTGAGGGAGAGGTCAAGTGAGAGGACAAAGAGGCAGGAAATCCAGGGCTGGCCACATGGTCCTCTCCCTGGTCTGTGCCATTTTGGGGGTCTGTCATCCCTGGCCACAGATTCATTCATTCACTCATTCATTCATTCCTGCATGCCTGCAGTGAACCAGCCACCATGCTAGGTATGGGGCTACAGAGACAAAGGTCAGTTCCCTGTCCTCAGTGGACTTGCAGTCTAGTGGGGAGAACGCCAAGTACAGAGGTGACTTCTGTGAAGCATGAGGGGCGCAGTGAAAGAGGGGAGCACAGGGGCTCTGGGTTCATGAGGAACACACCTGCCTGGGAGAGGGCTAGGGGGTGTAAGGAAAGGCTTCCCACAGGAGGTGGTTTCTGGGCACTTTTCTTGAAGGGGACGAGAAATAAACTGATCAAGGGAGTGTGTTTTGGGCAGAGAAGCCAGAGAATGTGAGGCCGGGAGGTGAGCCAGAGCACGAGTCTTCCCTGGGACGGCAGTGGGGGAGGATGACCAGAACACAGCCCACGTGGGAGAGTGTTGAGAGATGAAGAGGTGGGGCCCTGTTAGCAGAGGGGGTGGGGGGATAGGGAGGGGTCTCTTTGCATTTCTTCCAGAAGACAACTAGGAGATTGTGCAGGAATTTCAGCAGAGGCACCAGGATCAGATTTGCAATTTGCAGGAGGGAG